>LN891161.1:123606-145090 GCA_900010015.1 Tuber aestivum
CCTCTCTTTGATCAGTTTCACCGCCGGGACAGCCTCAATCATCAGGACATCATTGTCCTCATCTATCTTATACCCCTCTTCCGCTGCCTTGTCCAACGCTGCCATCCGTACCCTCATTGTCTCTTGGTTCCTTAACAGGACCAAAAATGCCTCCTGTTGCCTTTTCATCCATCCAACCGACGAATCTATGATCTGTTTCCGGAACACCTTCTGTGTTTTCTTGTTCCAATTATGTAATTCCCCTTTGGCCCTTGTGATCTCCTGCATCACCTCCCGTAGGATGTAGGGCTCGACGAAGTCGTGGGTAGATTTCGCGATGGTCAATTCTTCGGCTTCGGGGTTGTCCTTGAGGACACCTTGTGCGAAGGGGATGTCATTGGTAAACGACAGTGCGGCGATGCCGGGGTCCGGTAGGACCAGATCTCGACACTCATTAGGGAGTTCGATGGGAGCAGCCTCGATCAGCAGGTTAGCTGCCTCCCCAAGTCCTCGTGTGTCGGCGATGATAGAAGCTCGGAAGATGGCTGCTTCCAGGGGATTCTCGTTGAGATCCAAGCTGCTGTCCGAACTCGACGTTCCTTCCTCGACCGTGGGTGGCAAAGCTTGAGTAGCCATCGTGGTCTATTAACGTCGGTTCCAACCAAAACAAAATCAGGAGGAGAGTTAAGCGAGAAGGTCGCTTAACGATATACTGTAACGGGGGCTCCCTCAGGAAGATGGATCCCAAGGGTGCGACCGCACCAAACTTCGAATCTCTCGAACAAAAGCTCTTGCAAAATTGTAAAGAATAGAAGTAACGGTAAAACTTAATATCGTTAAGCTCAGGCTTATCTCAATTAAAGTCTCTCGAGAGGATGTTGATTGCATCGGGGTAGGAGAGTTCTCGTATAATCTTTAAGTAGTCAGACTTATACCAAAAACTCCCCCATCAGGTTACCCCGACCAACATGAGCATGCCCTTCTCCGTAAGGGTTGCTGGCACCATTACCACATCCCCGAAGGGCTTAAGGTGTCAGCGCAGTCTAGCAGAAATCTCCCATATGCACGTCAGTCCTGCGAGGTGTTTACCAATACACCTGCCGGAGTAAAAACTCTGCGCATCGGTGTCTCGCCAGTGGCTAACTGTCGAGACTCCTAGGAAGCCTAACTAAATGACTCTCTTCCCATGTGCTATGATCTATGCAAGCACCCGTAGACATCAGGTGTTCTCCGGTTAAGCTCTATCTTTCTTGATTGCGAACTTACGGGGTCTACGATGCTCCCACGTAGAGCTGTGTCGGTGGCGGGACCCGTGGGCGCTACCCATGGTCCCTTACCTCCGGCACACCACTCAGCGTGATAAGTATCATGCTATTAGAGTCTTCCAACAACCCATAAAGAGCCTACGGCAAAGGGGCACGTGTAGGCTTGATTGGCGTAAAACCTTCCTCGATGTCTCCGGCACTACCCGGGACTGCGCGAGGGACCCTTCCGGATAGCTCACGCTAACTCCGTCAGTTATGGTCCGTTTTACTCCGTTCCTTTTGGAGAAGGTACCTGACCTTCTCACCTTGCCCCCTCATATATCCTGCAAACAGCTTCCGGTCGGACGGACGGCAGCGACGTATACAGTGTTACTAGTATGGACATATCTTCATTGATTCCATTTAACTAGTAATACGGCAACTCCACCCATTTAGGTCCATGACGCCCGGGGCGAACCCTGGGGCCGCAGGTACCTGTTAGGAATAATCCTGTCAAGTTACAGCATGTTTGGAGCACTCTAGCTCCTCCCGTAGTCTTCTGATCAATGTGCAAGCAAGTGCCCGTTGATCGTCATTGCGTAACAAACAATCCTAACATAACACGAAATCTTTCCAAGAACGTTTCCGACGGAAGGTAGGGTGATAGTGTCCCAAAGGTAGGGTAAGTGTGTCCATGGTGACACGAAACTGGTCCCCATGGTAGGGTAACGTGACTTACCCAGACAGGGTAAACTCACCCGGCCTTCCGACCTATCCTTAGGACAAAACCGATATGGTCACGTTACTTCCACTACTTAGGTACACCTATTTCTCAAGTACCTTCTGTTCTTCGGGATACCCGGACCATCGAGTATCTCCCGGACATGCTCAGACATGCCCGCCTAGTCTACCATATAACCTCCAGGTCTTATGTATGGGTATAGACTTAGGTTGCCATAGCTCTATTACGTAGGGTCGTTACACCCATAGGATAGTATCATGCTTTTCTGCTCTAGCAATTATCGCGTGGATGTCGTCTGTTGCTGCCTCATGTGGCTCCACCACTTGGTCCAGTTTGTTGTACATACTTTCATAGAATCATTTCTTAAGGGTGTACGCTGATATTGTTCCAGCCGGTAATCGGCTATGGTACATGAGTAGTGTGGTTGCCGTTTTGATTATTTTGTCCATCCTGCCTCTGTGGGTTTGTTGGATGGCATTGAATTTGTCAAATATCTCGTCTTTGTTACGGGATGATTGGAATCGTCCTCTCAGGAAGTTGGCAATCATAATTGCATGTAATCTGTCGGGCTCTCGATATTCTGCGATACATTGTTGGTAGGCTTCTGTTGCATCATCTGTACAAAAGGCTCCGAAGTAGATTCCTGAGCCGTAATCCTTGAAATCAATTTCATGTGTTGTCAGGTACTGTCGCATGGTTACAAGCCACCATTCGAATCCTTCTGGGCTAAGGTCCTCTCCCTTCCTAGAGAACGTTTTAGGCTTTGGGAGTTTGATTTTTGGCTTTGGTTTGATCTGGTCTGCCAGTGGGGCGGGTGGGGCTGGTGGGTCCGGAGGCACCAGTGTACCTTGTCCAGACATGTTTTTTTCCTCTTCTGAAGAGCTACTGCTGCTTACCGGGGGTGGTGGTGGTTTACGTTCCTTCTCTGGTGATTCCGGGAATTCACCGGGTGTGGTGCTTGTGTCTGGTTTCTTCCCTTTCGTCTGGGTCAGGCCTTCTCGTGGGATCTTACGCCCATTCCAAATCGTAAGTAGATCTATATCACACTTATGTTATCGTAGGAGCCGGCCATCGTAGCCTGCCACTTCTGCCAGTACAGTTCGTTGCTGAATCCTTTTGGGTTGATCAGGCCCTGATTCGTTATATCATAACCACTCTTTGAGGTTAAAAAAATGTAACGTGTTCACGCCAGGGCGCTAATTACACTGTCTGGTACAATAGGAGAGAGGTGACGTCTACCGGAGACTGTCAACTCTAGGCTCGCTAAGGGAGGCTTCGGTAGTGTAATAGGAGAATAAAGATAACCGTTCAACTGAGTATATTGAAATACTGTCTGTTGAAGTCTGCCCTTTCCATCATGGAAATGAGCGGTCTATTTAAGTACATTTGTTTGAGCACGATCATGAATTCTCACTCATGTTCTTACTCAATCAAGGAATAAAAATAACCAAGTATCAACCGATACTTCAAACAAAACATAAAACAAACTAACCGAGTACCAGCTCCGGTTACAGGGATCGTCATCAATACCAAAACTGCTTTCCGAATCCGAGAATTCCTCCTCTATCATGACCGCCAAAGCAGACATAACTTCTATCGTCGGATCAGTTCCAAACAAAAACCAAGAAGAGAGTTAAGTGGGAAGCTCACTTAACGATATCCTGTAATGGGGGCTCCCTGAGGTAGATGGTTCCTAAGGATGCAACCAGACCAAACTTCAAATCTCTCGAACACAGCTCTTGCAAAATGCAAAGAATAAAGTAAATAGTAAAACTTAATATCGTTACGCTCTAGCTCATCTCAATTACAGTCTCTCGAGAGGATGTTCATTCAGTCATGGTAGGAGAGTTTTTGTATAAGCTTTAAGTAGTCAGACCTATACCAAAAACTCCGCCATCAGGTTACGCCGACCAACATGAGTATACCCTTCTCCATAAGGGTTGCCGGCACCATTACTATATCCCCAAAGGGTCTATAGTGGCAGCGCACTTTAGTAGAAATCTCCCATATGGACCTCAGTTCCTGCGAGGTGTTTACCAATAGACCTGCCAGAGTGGAAGCCTCTGCGCATCCGTGTCTCATCAGTGGCTAACTGTCGAGACACCCAGGAAAGCTAACTAAATGACTCTCTTCCCATGTGCTATGAACTATGCAAGCATCCGTAGATATCAGGTGTCCTCCGGTTAAGTTCTATCTTCCTTGACTGCGAACTTTAAGGGTCTACCATGCTCCCACAGAAAGCTGTGTCGGCGGCGGGACCCATAGGCACTACTCAAAGTCCCATACCCCCAACACACTACTCAGCATGATAAGTATCATGCTATTAGAGTCTTCCAACAACCCATAAAGAGCCTACGGCAAAGGGGCACGTGTAGGCATGATTGTCATAAAACCTTCCCAGATGTCTCTGGCACTACCCGGGACTACCCTGGAGACCCTTCTGGATACCTCACGCTAACTCCATCAGTTTTGGTCCGTTTTACTCCCTTCTTTTTGGAGAAGGTACTTGACCTTCTCACCTTGGCCCCCCTATATATCCTGCGAACAGCCTCTTGTTGGATGGACGGCAGCGACGTATACAGTATTATGGATATGTCTTCATTGACTCCATTTAACTAGCCAGATGGCAACTCCACCCATTTTGGCCTATGAGGCCCGGGGTGAACTCTGGGGCCGCAGGTACCTGTTGGGAATAATTCTGCTAAGTTACAACTAGTTCGGAGCACTATAGCTCCTCCCGTAGTCTTCCGATCCTAGTGCAACCAATTGCTTCTCGATCGTTATTGCATAACAAACAATCCTAACAGTTCACGGAATTCCTCCGAGAACATTCCCGATGGAAGGTAGGTAATAGTGTCCCAAAAGTAGGGTAAGTATGTCCATAGTAACATGAAACTAGTCTCCATGGCAGGGTAACGTGACGTCCTTAGTCAGGGTAAACTCACCTGGCCTTCTGACCTATCCTTTGGCTAGAGCAGACTTAGTCACGTCACTTCCACTACTTAGGTACACCTATTCCTTAAGTACCTTCTCTTCTTCGGGATATCCAGACTATTGGATATCCCTCGGACATGCCCCTGCATGCCTGCCTAGTCTACCACATAACCTCTTGGTCTAATGTATGGGTGTAGACTTAGGTTGTCATAGCTCTATAACATAGGGTTGTTACAGGAGAGGACATGTGTGGCACGCATGCTAGTGACTGTGTGTCCTCCGGGACATTCTACGATTATGGCCGTAAGGTGCCAGCTTGGGAGAAGGTGGCGGTAGGGTACCAGCTGATCTGACAGTGGAGAGGAGCCCTAAGTGAAGCAGGTGTTTTATGGTGCCTCCCATGTAGTTCTTTGTTCTGGGAGAGATAGCATCACTGTAGTGGAAGGGATCCCACCACCTGCCAGCCAAAAAGGCCCCAAAGAGTAGAGGAGGGGTAGACCCAATTCCGTGAATGACAACTATCGGTAATCGCCTTCGTGTCCAACCAGGCAGCCTCTTATGGAAGCAAGAGAATAGAGACATTGACCATAGTCTGTAAGCTATTCTCTCCTACTGCAGCTGTAGTCCCAGCCGTCTGTTGAAGGTGGAAAAGGAAGTTGTCGACCGTGCCAACGCCCAAGTAAGGCGGCATAGAAAGTGGAGAAACATCATGAAGATGAAGGACCCCAACCAGGGATGGAACCGAGAGAATCAAGAAATAAATCAAGACCTCAAGGAGAGGAGAAGCAAGCCCACCTCCTGTAGCAGAGACTAGATGGAGGGGGATGGGTGGTGGTGGTGGTGCTAAACGATGAAAGCCATGATAGTAACTATGGTGTTGAGTTTTCAATCACTGGAGGTGTAGCAGAGACGGAGGATGTTCTGAAAGCTAGGGATGTTTTTTGTTTATCTTATATATTCTTTGTTAAGGTATAAGAACCTGCATGCAGTGCTGGCTATGGCAAAAACAAAAGCTTAATTCTAAACACATTCCTCCATGCCTCAGGGACCAAAACAACTCCCCCAAGACCCTCTGGTATGGGCCTGACCACACATTCCATCTCACAAAGGAATGATTGTCCCCTACCGGGAAGGCAGGAGAGAGAAGAAAACCCTTCAGCATCATCTCGACAAAGAAAAGAATAGATTAGGAAATCCTCAAGTGCCTCTACAGGCGTCCCCGAATGTATGAGTCCGCTGTCAGGCCCATGATAGGACCTTAATGAAATGCCATGATGGGGCGGGCCAGCTCAACCTAGGAGATAGTGCAATACCAAGGTAGGCCAACCAGTCATTCAGCTAGAGGCAGGCTGCAAGCATGGATGGAGGTAGAGAGGTGAGAAATGCCAGCAACCTGTGATAGAAGGGGCAGCTGACACTACAAAGGAGCGAGGGGGAAGACCCTGGCTGTGAGGAGTCTAGCTGTGGAAAAGGCTAGATGATACCTGTAGTGATATCAGAGCCAGGAATGGAATATAGCGCTGCCACGACGGTGGCAGAAATGAGAGAAGCACTAAGTGAATTTGGTGCAGAGGGAGGGCGGGAGGTACAGGCCAGAGCACTGCCACCTCAGTGACAATGGGGCCCAAGGACCCAGGCAGTAGGGTGCTAGTCGATCCTGGTAGTAGGATACCAGCTGATCCGAAAGGAGAGGAGAGCAAGAGGGTGAGGCAGACAAAGTTCAGGCCAAACGATACGGTCGGAGGCTGCAACTGGGGTCACAGCAGTAGCTGGTGTTTTACCGCGTCTCTCATGTAGTCCCTTGTTCTGGGAGAGATAGAGTTACTGTAGTGGAAGGGATCCCACCACCTGCCAGCCGGTCAAGGAGGGCCTCCGAACGACCAATGCCTCAGGAGAGAGAGGGGCCTGTGACGGTAGACTGAAGTCAATACCCTGGGCGTGAGAGGAGAGAAGAGCAAGACTCCCCTAGGCCAAGGCCAAAGGCAGCAGTGGGTGGGAGGATGGAGAATGTTTCGTGATGAAAGAAAAACCTCACGATGAAAACTGTGGTGTTGAGTTTTTAATTTTCCGAGGTGTAGCGGAGACGGAGGATGTTCTGAAAGCTAGGGATTGTTTTTTTTCTTTTTTTTTGACTCATTTTGTATTTTATTTATGGGACAAAAACGGCATATGGAGCACTAGCTATGACGCCTAAAAAACTGCCCGCCCCCAGACCAGGCCGAATGACAGAGCTAAAAAAACCCTCTGGGGTAGAAAAAGCTACTCCCGCCGGAAATCCATCCCGTAGACCACGAACCAATAACCCCCACCGCCAAGCGACAAAAGAAAGCTAGCTACCCGACAGTGAACAAAGAACATGCCTAACCCCAAGAATGAAACACCTAAAGGAAGAGACCCAAACCGAACCCCTACGGGCCAATGGCTACAAATCAAATCCATCATAGGAACCGCTAGACCATATGACGAGGGCCAGGAGGAGGGAGCCGAAGCCCCGGGTGTATAGGGTATAAGGGAAACCACCCTGAAGGTGGCGACCAAGAAGCGAGGAGAGGAGGTGTGTGGCAGGCATGCCAGCGACCATGTGTCCTCCGGGACATTCAACGATTGAGGCAATAAGGTGCCAGCTTATGAGGGGGTGGTAGCAGGGTGCCAGCCGATCCAACCGTGGAGAGGAGCCCTAAGCAAAGCAGGTGTTTTACCGTGTCTCTCATGTAGTCCTTTGTTCTGGGAGAGATAGAGTCACTGTAGTGGAAGGGATCCCACCACCTGCCAGGCAAAAAGGCCCCAAAGAGTAGAGGAGGGGTAGAGCCAATTCCGTGAACAACAACTATCGGTAACCGCGTTCGTGTCCGACTAGGCAGCCTCTTACGGGAGCAAGAGAATGCAGAGATCGACCGTAGCCTGTAAGCTGTTCTCTCCTACTACAACTGTAGTGCCAGCCATCTGTTGAAGGAGGAAAAGGGGATTGCCAACCGTGCCAAAGCCTAAGCAAGGCGGGGTAGGAAGAGGAGAAACATCACGAAGATGAGAGGCCTCAACCAGAGATGGAACCGAGGGAATCAAGAAACAAATCAGGACCCCAAGGGAGAGGGGAAGCGAGCCCACCTCCTGTAGCCAAGGCTAGATGGAGGGAGATGGGGGGGGGTGGTGGTGCTAGACGATGAAAGCTACGATAGAAACCATGGAGTTGAGTTTTCAATCGCCGGAGGTGTAGCGGAGATGGAGGATGTTCTGAAAGCTAGAGATTTGTTCTGTTTTTTTTGTTTGACGCATTTGAATTCTGTTTAAGGTACAAAAGGCATATGGAGCACTAGCTATGACGCCAAAAAAACCCTCCTCCCCGGCCCCGGGCCCAACGACAGAGCTAAAAAAACTCTCTGGGGTATAAAAAACTACTCCCGCGAGAAATCCCACCCATAAACTACTCCACCCAATAACCCCCACCACCAAGCGACAAAAGAAAGCCAACTACCTGACAGTGAACCAAGAACGCGCCCCAACCGCAAGAACGAAACACCTAAACCCAGAAACCCAAACCGAACCCCGAAGGGCCAATGATCACTACTCAAATCCATCATAGGAACCCCACGGCCATATGATGAGGGCCAGGGGGAGGGAGCCGAAGCCCTGGACGCGAAGGGTATATGGGAAACCACCCCGAAGTCGGCGACCGAGAAGCGAGGAGAGCAGGTATGTGTAACGGACAGGGTCTGAGAGTCTGGTAGCCCAAGGCACACCACGATAGAGACAGGCAAGAGTTTGGAGGCAAGATCTAGGGACGGGTGTACAACCAAGGCGAGTTGTACAAGGTTCGGGGGGTCAGGGGTTCAGGGTCAGGGGTCAGGGGTTCAGGAGGACCCGAAGTAGAAGAGAGTGTAATTTCTAGGTACAATGGCCCGAAGGAGATTACCAGATTGTGTAAAGAAAGTAAAATATAAGGGGGCACACCCCCTTATATAGATAGCAAATCCTCCTTGATCACTAATACAAAAGGAAGTCCTTGGCGCTGCGTGCAGCCGCGATTCTTCCTTCAGGTTCCACCAGGTTCCATTGCGTGGCAACCTGTCCCAATCATAATACAAAGGAAATCCTACTATGCAACCAAAGAAACCAATCCTGATATATGCAACCAAAAATCCAATGACTGTCCCTCCCCCACAACCGGGTGGCCGTGACACTAGCTCCCCTATCCGACGCCGAAGTCCCTTGAGGCGAGTTATTCTGGTAGGGGTCCCAGTTTGTGCGGGTAACCAACATGGAACCTGTCTAGAGCCCGGAGCCCGTTGACATATTCGGCAGGCTCAGAAGTAGCTTCGGCATACCCCTTCCAACGGATCAGATTCCATAGGCAGTTTCGGACAAACTTGACATCCAGGACCTCTTCTACTTGCCATTCTACTTCGCCGTCCACCTCCACAGGTGGCAGTGGTAGTATTTCCTGGCCTGGGAGGGGATTATGTGAGGCGAGGTCTAGGAGGGACACATGGAACACATTGTGGATCTTTATGGTAAGGGGGAGGTCCAAACAGTAGGCACGGGTTCCTACCTGGGCGAGGACAGGATATGGACCGAAACGTTTGTCGTCCAACTTGAAGGAGGGCTGCTTGGTACGGATGTTTTTGGCGTTTAACCAGACACGGTCCCCAACATAGAAGTTCGGTGCTGGGAGTCTCCCTTTATCCACATATGCCTGTTGACGGTCCTGGGCAATGGCGATCTCGGTCTTCAGGTGATCATGGATGTCTTTGATGCGATCCATGAAGATACCGGCTTGGGGTTCGTCAGAGGTCTCTTCGGGTGCATCTAGGAAATCCATGCGGGGGTTGTAGCCCTGGTTAGCAAAGAATGGTGACAAACCCGTAGACTCTGAGGCGTGGTTGTTGGCAGCGAACTCTGCCATCAGAAGTCAGAGGGACCAGTCGTCCTGTGGGTAGTTGACGAAGGCTCGCAAATACTCTTCCATGATAGCATTAATGCGTTCTGTCTGTCCATCAGTTCGGGGATGGAAGGCCGTGGACATCTTTCTCTCGATCTGGAGCCGCTCGCAAACCATTCCCTAGATGTCAGTGGTAAACTGGGTACCTCGATGAGAGGTGACCGTTTTAGGGAGGCCATGATGTTTTCAAACGTGTTGGAGGTACAGGTCCGCGACAGTTGCAGCATCAATGGTGGTATAACATGCGACTAGGTGGCGCATCTTGGACATTCGGTGTCACAGCCACCCAGTTACCGAGATGGAACAGTTATTGGATTTTTGGTTGCATATATTGGTTGGGGTTTTCTGGTTGCTATGTGAAGGATTTTCTTTGGTACCTGATTGGGACATGTGGCCGCGTGACGGAACTTGACGGAACACGGTGGAGACATCGCGGCTGCGTGCGATGCCAAGGGGTTTCTTTTGTATTAGTGATCAGGGGAGGATTTCCTTCTATATAAGGGGGTGTGCCCCCTTATAGTTTATGTTCTTCACGCAATCTGGTAATCTCCTCCGGACACCTGTACCTAGGAATTACACTCTCTCATACTTCGCGTCCTCTGAAACCCCTGAACTCTGAACCTGAACCCCTGATCCCCCTAACCTCGTACCACTCGCTTCGGTTGTACACCTGTCCCTAGACCTTGCCTCTGAACTCTCGCCTGTCCCGATTGTAGTATCCCTTAGGCTACCCAACTCTCAGACCCTGTCCGTTACACAAGATTGCGCCTACCAGGACCCAACCCACACCGCACCATGTCCCAGCTCACCCCCGAGGTCATCGGCCCCCTCCAGGCCCTTGGAGCCCTCACCGACCGAGATATCCAAGAACACTCTGTTGGTCAGGTCCGGAACCAGTTCACCCTCGCTAGAAACCTGGCCAACCAGATACTAGGACTGCCCATTCCCCCCGCCGCCGAACAGACCCCCCAATACCAACAGTTACAACAACAGTGTACCCTCCTTGCTCAAGAACGAGACGATGCCCATACCGAAGGCCAAGGCCTCGAGGCCCGTCTCGTTATCGTTGAAAACAGCCTGACACAGGCTAACGCTACCATCACATCCTTGAACACCGCCCTCGCTCACATGCCCACACCTGGTGCCGCCGCCCCGGCAGGTGGCAACAAACCAGCCTTAATCCCTGATCCTGAACACTTTGACGGCACTACTGAGAAACTTTGTCCTTTCCTCACCCAGTTACGAATGAAACTGCATGGTGACAGCCACCAGTTCCATAGTGAACAACATCGCCTTGGCTATGCCATTGGCCTCCTGCACGGATGCGCCTTCGTCCAGATCCAGCAGCTGGTCTTGCCCGACCGTATCAACCTCGAGGACATGAACGCCCTCTACGCAGAACTGGAAGAAGCCTTCGGTGACCCTAACAGGGTCCAGACCGCAGAACGTGCTCTGAGGAGCCTCCAACAAAAAAACCGTCCTTTCGTGGAATACCTCGCTGACTTCCAACCACTGGCTGTCGACACCCTCTGGAACGACGCAGCCAAACGCACTGCCCTCTACCAAGGTCTTAGCACCGAGCTAAAGGACACTCTAGTACATGTCTTCCCCGCTCCTGAATCTCTGAACAACTACCTCTCCCTCCTCAAGCAACTTGTCAATAACGTCCGCGCCCGTGCCACTGAAAAGAAAGGCTCCTCCTCAGCCTCATGGAGGACTTCTACCTCTGCAGCACCCCGCACTCCAGCGGCTCCTCCCGCCTCCACCTCCACAGCCACCGGTACCGCCCCCTGCCCCATGGACCTCTCCGCAGGTCGTCGAAAGCTCACCCCCGCCGAAAGGCAAGACCAGATCAATCGTGGTCTCTGTCTCTACTGTGGAGGACATGGACCTATGGCTCGTGCTTGTCCCAACCAAGGACCCCGCCCTATGCATGGGGCCAGCACCCATACTGTGCCCGCTCCTGAGGAGCCCCTCCGTGCCCAAGAAGAGTCGGAAAACTAGTGGTCCCATGTGCAGCCTCCGGCACTGACATGGGACATGTTAAGTCTTCTCCTTGTTTAGTTATTTCTAGTTTATCTCTGGACGAAATGGAAAATGGAATTGAGGAGAACCATTTGGTAGTCGCCTGTGACATCATAGACAACCAACACGTAAACCGAGCCCATGCCCTAATCAATTGGGAGCAACTGGATATGCTTTCATGGATAAAGACTTCTCTAGCCGTCACCACCTTCCCTTAACCCAACTCAAAGAACCTGTACATCTCTCTGTCATTGATGGGAGATCCATCAGCTCGGGAGCAATCACCTATATCGCCCGTTTCAACCTAAAGATAAATGACCACAAAGAATCTGTTCCCGCCTTTATCACCAAACTAGGTAGCTACCCCCTCACTCTGGGCATCCCATGGTTGAAACAACACGATGTCGCAATCCGGTTCACCTCCAACACTGTTACCTTCGAATCCGACTATTGTCTCGAACACTGCACCACCAACGTAACAGGCACCCAAGGTATCGAATACGAGATCCCGTACTTCCTGAAAGCTTACGCCATCCAATGTGCCGTCAATCATATGGTGCTAGAACAACAAGAAGTCAAAGAGATCGTTCCCCCGTATACCATGATTTCCTGCCGGTGTTCCTGGAAAAGGAACAAACCCAATTACCTCCTAGTCGACCAGGAGTCGACCACGGAATACCCCGCAAGCCCGGCTTTACCCCGCCGTTCGGGCCACTTTACAACCTGTCCCCGCCTGAACTTGCTGCCTTAAAAGGATGGATTGACGAGAACCTGGAAAAGGGCTTTATCAGTCCTTTTACCTCCTCAGCGGCATCCCCGGTCCTGTTTATCAAAAAGAAAGATGGTACCCTCCGCCTCTGCGTCGACTACCGAGGGTTAAACGAGGGCACCATCAAGGACGGTGGCACCCTCCCCCGGTTAACCGAGACGTTCATGAACATCGCGGAAGCCCAGATATATTCGAAACTGGACATCCGCGGTGCCTACAACCAGGTTCTGATGCAAGAAGACGACGGCTGGAAAACCGCCTTCCGTACACACTATGGGCTGTTCGACTCCAATGTGATGCCGTTTGGCCTCACCAATGTCCCTGCCACCTTCCAAGGTTTGATCAACAAAGTACTCCGCAAAGGGCTGGACCGGTTCTGCATGGCTTATCTTGACGACATCCTAGTATACAGCAAGACGGAGGAAGAATACGTCGAACACGTCCGCTGGGTACTGAAAGCCCTCCAGGAAGTCGACCTTGAACTCAAGCCACAAAAGTGCGAGTTCCACGTCACCCATGTCGAATACCTAGGGTTCATCATCAGCCCTGAGGGCATTCGGATGGATAACGCCAAGGTGGAAACGGTTACCACTTGGCCGGTGCCCGACCGGGTACGCGAGGTCCGCGCCTTCCTAGGCTTTGGCAACTTCTACCGGAGGTTCATCCGCGCCTTTTCACGCTTGGCACGCCCCCTCACAGCTCTGACCAAAAAAAATCAACCCTTCATATGGAGCCCTGAATGTCAACAGGCCTTCGAGCGGCTCAAGAAGGCCTTCACCTCCGCCCCTGTCCTCGCCCACTTCAACTGCCCCAAAGAAGTGATCATTGAAACTGACGCCTCCGACTTCGTCTCCACCGGTGTCATGTCCCAAAAGGACGATAACGGATGCCTCCATCCTGTTGCCTTCTACTCCCGCAAACACAGCCCCATGGAATGCAACTACGATATCTACGATAAGGAACTCATGGGCGTAGTCAGAGCCTTCGAAGAATGGAGATGCTACCTATTGGGACGGCAGGTAACAATCCTGACAGATCACCTCAACCTTAAGCACTTCACTACCAAGAGGCTGTTGAACAACCGACAAGCCCGTTGGTTGGAGTTCCTGTCCCAGTTCAACTACCAGATCGAATACCAACCTGGGAAGTTGAACGGCAAGGCTGACGCATTAACCCGGATGAAAGGCGAGACACCGGAAGAAATAGAAGAACGAAAGAACCACAGGACCCAAGTGGTGTTGAAGTCTCAGTCTCTGAGTTTGTTGGCGAACATCACGCTCCCTACTGGAGCGTCCCCTATTGAAGAACTTTGGAAGCAGGCATATGAATCTGACACAATCCCAACCCAGGTCCTCCGCGCCCTCGACAAGGGTGAACGACATTCCTGCCTCCTGTCGCTGAACGAATGCCGACGCAATGGGGATAAGCTGCTCTACCGTGATCGGATCTATGTTCCCTAACATGATGAACTACGCCTACGGTTGATACAGGAATCCCCTGACCGGCCTTCCACCGGACACCCAGGACGCGCCAAAACTCACGAATTGATGTCCCGGCGTTACGTTAGGCCTGGCATGAGACGGGATATCGGACGATTTGTGGCCAACTGTCATATATGTTAACGGAGTCGTACCTCCCGGCACGCCCCCTTTGGCATCCTACGTCCGCTGCCGATACCTGACCACCCATGGGAACATATCTCAATGGACTTCGTCACTGGCCTACCATGGAGCCAAGGGAATGATACTATCTTGGTGATAGTCGACTGGATGTCCAAGATGCGCCACCTAGTCCCCTGTCGCACCACCGTTGACGCCTCCACTCTCGCGGACCTGTACCTCCAACATGTTTGGAAACATCATGGCCTCCCTAAAACGGTCACCTCTGACCGAGGTACCCAGTTTACCGCCAACTTCTGGAGAACGGTTTGCGAACGGCTCCAGATCGCGAGAAAGATGTCCACGGCATTCCATCCCCAAACGGAAGGACAGACAGAACGCGTCAATGCTATCATGGAACAGTATTTGTGAGCCTTCGTCAACTACCAACAGGACGACTGGTCCCTCTGGCTCCCTACGGCAGAGTTCGCAGCTAACAACCACGCCTCAGAGTCTACCAGTTTGTCGCCTTTCTTTGCTAACCATGGCTACGACCCTCGCATGGACTTCCTAGACGCCCCCGACGAAGCCTCCGATGAGCCCCGAGCTGGCCTGTTTGTAGATCGCATCAAAGATATCCACGACCACCTGAAAACCAAGATAGCCTTCGCCCAGGATCGACAACAGGAGTACGCGGATAAAGGAAGACTCCCAGCCCCTCACTTCCAGGTCGGGGACTGTGTTTGGTTGAACGCGAAGAACATCAGAACCAAACGGCCCTCCGTGAAGCTTGATGACAAACGTTTCGGTCCTTACCCTGTCCTCGCCCAGATTGGCACCCATACCTACCATTTGGATCTCCCCTCTACCATGAAGGTTCATAATGTGTTCCATGTTTCCCTTTTGGATCTTGCTTCCCACAATCCCCTCCCTGGCCAGGAAACACCCCCGCCGCCACCTGTGGAGGTAGATGGCGAACAGGAATGGCAAGTGGAGGAGGTCCTGGATGCCAAGTTCGTCCGCGACCGCCTACGTTACCTCATCCGTTGGAAAGGATATTCGGAGGCTACCTGGGAACCGGCCGACTCTGTCAATGGGCTCCAGGCCTTGGATCGGTTCCATGAACGATACCCTCACAAGCCCGGTCCCTTACCGGAATAACGCACCTTCGCATTCGTTATCCTTTCACTATCCATGGACAATGACCTGTGAAGGAGTAGTAACTCGCCTCAAGGGACTTCGGCGTCGGAGAGGGTGGCTAGTGTCACGGCCACCCAGTTACGGAGATGGAACAGTTATTGGATTTTTGGTTGCATATATTGGTTGGGGTTTTCTGATTGCTATGTGAAGGATTTTCTTTGGTACCTGATTGGGAGATGTGGCCGCGTGACGGAACTTGACAGAACATGGTAGAGACATCGCGGCTGCGCAAGATGCCAAGGGGTTTCTTTTGTATTAGTGATCAGGGGAGGATTTCCTTCTATATAAGGGGGTGTGCCCCCTTATATTTTATGTTCTTCACGCAATCTGGTAATCTCCTCCGGACACCTGTACCTAGGAATTACACTCTCTCATACTTCGCGTCTTCTGGAACCCCTAAACCCTGAACCTGAACCCCTGATCCCCCGAACCTCATACCACTCGCTTCGGTTGTACACCTGTCCCTAGACCTTGCCTCTGAACTCTCGCCTGTCCCTATTGTGGTGTGCCTTGGGCTACCCGACTCTCAGACCCTGTCTGTTACATTCGGTCAACTACCACCAAGATAGCATCGTTCCCTTGGCTCCATGGTCAGCCAGTGATGAAGTCCATCGAGATATGTTCCCACGGACGGTCAGGTATCGGCAGGGGACACAGGATACTCAAGGGGGTGTGCCAGGAGGTGCGACTCCGTTGACATATGTCACAGTTGGCCACAAAGCGTCCGGTATCCTGTCTCATGCCAGGCCAAATCTAATGCCGGGACATTAACTCATGAGTTTCGGCGCATTCTGGGTGTCCAGCGGAAGGCCGGTCATGGGAGTCCTGTATCAACTATAGGCGTAATTCATCATGCTGGGGAACGTAAATCCAATCACGGTAGAGTAGCTTATCCCCATCATGCTTGCATTCATTCAGCAATAGGAGCCGGGAGTGTCGGTCACCCTTGTCAAGGGCACGGAGGACCTGGATTGGGATCGTGTCAGTTTCATAGGCCTTGTTCCAAAGTTCTTCACTAGGGGACGCTCCAGTAGGGAGCGTAATGTTCGTCAACAAACTCAAAGACTGAGACTTTAACACCACTTGGGTTCGGTGGTTCTTTCGTTCTTCCATCTCCTCTAGGATATCACTTTTCATCCGGGTTAATGCATCAGCCTTGCTGTTCAACTTCCCAGGTTGGTATTCGATCTGGTAGTTGTACTGAGACAGGAATTCTGACCAACAGGCCTGTCGGTTGTTCGAAAGCCTCTTGGTGGTGAAGTGCTTGAGATTGAGGTGATCGGTCAGGATGGTTACCCGTCGTCCCAGTAGGTAGCATCGCCATTCCTCAAAGGCTCTGACAACGGCCATGAGTTCCTTATCGTAGATGTCGTAGTTGCATTCTGTGGGACTGTGTTTCCGGGAGTAAAAGGCCACAGGATGGAGATGTCCGTTGTCATCCTTTTGGGACATAACACCAGCAGAGACGAAGTCGGATGCGTCAGTTTCGATGATTACTTCTTTGTGGAAATCGAAGTGGGCAAGGACAGGGGCGGAGGTGAAGGCCTTCTGGAGCCATTCGAAAGCTGGTTGACATTCGGGGGTCTATATGAAGGGCAGATTCTTTTTGGTCAGGGTGGTGAGGGGGCGCACCAGGCGTGAAAAGGGGCAGATGAACCTTCGATAGAAGTTGCCAAAGCCTAGGAGGGTGTGGACCTCGTGTCCCCAGTCGGGTACCGGCCAAGTGGTAACGGTTTCCACCTTGGCGTTATCCCTCTGAATGCCCTCAGGGCTGATGATGAACCCTAGGTATTCGACATGGGTGACGTGGAATTCGCATTTTTGTGGCTTGAGTTCAAGGTGGACTTCCTGTAGGGCTTTTAGTACCCAGCATACATGTTCGACGTGTTCTTCCTCAGTCTTGCTATATACCAGGATGTCATCGTGGTAAGCTGTGCAGAACTGGTCCAGTCCCTTGTGGAGCACTTTGTTGATGAAAGCTTGGAAGGTGGCAGGGGCGTTGGTGAGGCCAAAGGGCATTACATTGGAATTGAACAGCCTATAGTGTGTGCGGAAGGTGGTTTTCCAGCGGTCTTTCTTCTGCATCAGGATCTGGTTATAGGCACCACCAATATCAAGCGTGGAATATATTTTGGCTTCCGCGATGTTCATGAAAGTCTCGGTTAACAGGTGGAGGGGACCACGGTCCTTGATGGTGCCTTTGTTTTGTCTACGGTAATCGACGCAAAGGCCGTGGGTCCCGTCTTGCTTTTTGATGAACAGGACCGGGGAAGCCGCCAAGGAAGTAGAAGGACTGATAAAGTTCTTTTCTAAGTTCTCGTCAATCCATCCTTTTAAGGGGGCCATTTATGGTGGGGACAGAGTGTAAAGAGGTCAGAACGGCGGGGTAAAGCCGGGCTTGACGGGTAATTCGTGGTCAACTCCAGGCCGACTAGGAGGTAACTAGGTTTGTTTCTTTTCTAGGAATACCGGTAGGAAGTCATGGTAGACGGGGGGAACAATGTCTTTAACTTCTTGTTCTAACACCGTGTGATCAAGGGCGTCTTGGATGGCATAAGCTTTCAGGAAGTGTGGGATTTCGTATTCGATTCCTTGGGTGCCTGTTACGTCGGCGGTGGAGTGTTCGAGGCAATAGTCGGATTCGAAGGTAACATTGTTGGAAGCGAAGCGCATGGTGACATCATGTTGTTTCAACCAGGGAATGCCAAGAGTGAGGGGGTAACCACCCAGTTTAGTGATAAAGGGAGGAACAGATTCCTTCTGATTATTTATCTTTAGGTCGAAATGGTCGATATGGGTGATGGCTCCAGAGCTGATGGGTCTCCCATCAATGACAGAGAGATGTACAGGTTCTTTGAGTTGGGTCAAGGGAAGGTGGTGACGGCTAGCGAAGTCTTTATCCATGAAAGCATATCCAGTTGCTCCAGAGTCGATTAGGGTGTGGGCTCGGATTACGTGTTGGTTGTCTATGATGTCACAGGCGACTACTAAGTGGTTATCCTCAATTCCATTTTCCATTTCGTCCAGAGATAAACTAGAAATAACTAAACAAGGAGAAGACTTAACATGTCCCATGTCGTTGCTGGAGGCTGCACATGGGACCACTAGTTTTCTGACTCTTCTTGGGCAGGGAGGGGCTCTTCAGGAACTGGTACAGTATGGGTGCTGGCCCCATGCATAGGGCGGGGTCCTTTGTTGGGACAAGCGTGAGCCATATGTCCATGTTCTCCACAGTAGAGGCATAGGCCACAGTTGATTCGGTCCTGCCTTTCGGCGGGGGTGAGCTTTCAATGACCTGCATAGAGGTCCATGGGGCCGCGCCCGGTACTGGTGGCTGTGGAGGTGGAGGCGGGAGGAGTCACTGGGGTGCGGGGGGCTGCGGGGGTAGAGGTCCTCCATGAGGTTGCGGAGGAGCCTTTCTTTTCGGCGGCGCGGGCACGGACGTTGTTATCAAGTTGCTTGAGGAGGGAGAGGTAGTCGTTCAAGGATTCGGGGACGGGGAAGACATATACCAGGGCATCCTTCAGCTCAGTGCTGAGACCCTGGTAGAGTGCGGTGAGTTTGGCGGCATCATTCCAAAGGGTGTCAACAGCCAGGCGTTGGAAGTCGGCGAGGTATTTGATAAAGGGTTACTTCTTTTGCTGCAGGGTCCTCAGTGTGCGTTCCCCTATTTGGACCCTGTTAGGGTCACCGAAGGCCTGTTCCAGTTCAGCATAGAGGGCATCCATGTTTTCGAGGTTGATGCAGTCGGACAAGACTAGGTATTCGATCTGGACGAAGGCACGTCTGCGGTGGCGACCGATGGGATAGCCCAGACGATGTTGTTCATTAATGAACCGGTGGCTGTCACCCTGGAGCTTCATTCGCAACTGGGTAAGGAAAGGACGGAGCTTCTCGCTAGTGCCATCAACATGTTCGGTGTCGGGGATCGAGACTTGTTTGTTATTGCCCGCTGGGGCGGCAGCACCAGGTGTGGGCATATGGGCGAGGGCGGTGTTCAAAGACATGATGGTAGCCTTAGCCTGTGTGAGGCTGTTTTCGACGATAACGAGACGGGCCTGGAGGCTTTGGCCTTCTGTCACAGCCACCCAGTTGCAGCGAAGGGACAGCTAGCGGATTTTTGCTTGCATATATCAGGAGGGGTTTCTTTGGTTGTATAGTTGGATTTCCTTTGTATTATGATTGAGACAGGTTGCTACTCAACGGAACCTGGTGGAGCCTGACGGAAGAATCGCGGCTGCGCGCAATGCCAAGGATTTTCTTTTGTATTAGTGATCAAGAAGGATTTCGTATCTATATAAGGGGGTGTGCCCCCTCATATTTTACTTTCTTTACGTAATCTGGGAATCTCCTTCGGACACCTGTACCTAGGAATTACACTCTCTTCTACTTCGCGTTCTCCTGAACCTCTGAACCCTGACCCTGAACCCACGACTCCCGAGCCTTGTACAACTCGCTTCGGTTGTACCCCCGTCCCGAGACCTCGCCTCCGAACTCCAATCTGTCCCTGTCGTGGTGTGCCTTGGGCTACCCGACTCTCAGTCCCTGTCCGTGACACCTTCGGGACGGGCATCGTCTCGTTCCTGGGCGAGGAGGGTACATTGTTGTTGGAGCTGTTAGTACTGGGGGGTCTTTTCCGGGGGGACAGGGGTTGCTTGACGAGGCAGAGGGGCAGGAGCATTCATGATTTGGTGGGCGAGGTTTCTGGCTATGTTGAACTGGGATTAGAGCTGAGCATGGCTCAGGCTTTGGACGTGGTCGTCTTCCAAGGCCGCAAGACCCTGGAGGGAGGCCTTGATGGCTTCCAGGAGGTGGGATGTAGCCATGGCTTGGTGTGGGTTGGGTCCTGGTAGACGCAATCTTGTGTAACGGACAGGGTCTAAGAGTCTGGTAGCCCAAGGCACACCACGATAGGGCCAGGCAAGAGTTCAGAGGCGAGGTCTAGGGACGGGTGTACAACCAAGGCGAGTTGTACAAGGTTCGGGGGGTCAGGGGTTCAGGGTCAGGGGTCAGGGGTTCAGGAGGACGCGAAGTAGAAGAGAGTGTAATTCCTAGGTACAATGGCCCGAAGGAGATTACCAGATTGCGTAACAATAGTAAAATATAAGGGGGCACACCCCCTTATATAGATAGGAAATCCTCCTTGATCACTTATACAAAAGGAAGTCCTTGGTGTTGCGCGCAGCCGCAATTCTTCCTTCAGGTTCCACCAGGTTCCATTGCGTGGCAACCTGTCCCAATCATAATACAAAGGAAATCCTACTATGCAACCAAAGAAACCAATCCCGATATATGCAACCAAAAATCCAATGACTGTCCCTCGCCCATGACCGGGTGGCCGTGACAGTGTGTGGCAGGCATGCCAGCGACCATGTGTCCTCCGGGATATTCGACGATTGAGGAGGTAGGGTACCAGCTTGAGAGGAGGTGGCAGTAGGGTGCCAGCTGATCCAACCATGGAGACGAGCCCTAAGCAAAGCAGGTATTTTACCGAGTCTCTCATGTAGTCCCTTGTTCCGGGAGAGATAGCGTCACTGTAGTGGAAGGGATCCCACCACCTGCCAGCCAAAAAGGCCCCAAAGAGTAGAGGAGGGGTAGACCCAATTCCGTGAACAACAATGATCGGTAACCACATTCGTGTCCGACTAGGCAGCCTCTTACGGGAGCAAGAGAATGGAGAGATCGACCGTAGCCTGTAAGCCACCCTCTCCTACTGCAACTGTAGTTCCAGCCATCTGTTGAAGGTGGAAAAGGAGGTTGCCGACCGTGCCAACACCGAAGCAAGGTGGGGTAGGAAGAGGAGAAATATCACGAAGATGAGCGGCCTCAACCAGGGATGGAACCGAGGGAATCAAAAAATAAATCAGAACCCCAAGGGAGAGGGGAAGCGAGCCCACCTCCTGTAGCCGAGGCTAGATGGAGGGAGATGGGGGGGTGGTGGTGGTGCTAGATGAAGAAAGCTACGATAGTAGCCATGATGTTGAGTTTTCAATCGTCAGAGGTGTAGCAGAGATGGAGGATCTTCTGAAAGCTAGGGACTTTTTTCTTGTTTTTTTG
>LN891161.1:145315-161001 GCA_900010015.1 Tuber aestivum
TGGGGGGGTGGTGGTGGTGCTAGATGAAGAAAGCTACGATAGTAGCCATGATGTTGAGTTTTCAATCGTCAGAGGTGTAGCAGAGATGGAGGATCTTCTGAAAGCTAGGGACTTTTTTTCTTGTTTTTTTGTTTGACTCATTTATATTTTTGTTTGTGGAACAAAAAGGCATATGGAGCGCTAGCAATGACGCCTAAAAAACTGCCCCCCCCCAGACCAGGCAGAGCGACAGAGCTAAAAAAACCCTCTGGGGTAGAAAAAACTACTCCTGCCCAAAATCCTTCCCGTAAACTGCTCCATCCAATAACCCCCACCGCCAAGTGACAAAAGAAAGCTAACTACCCGACAGTGAACCAAGAACGCGCCCCAACCCCAAGAACGAAACACCTAAAGGCAGAAACCCAAACCGAACCCCTAAGGGCCAACAATCACAAGTCAAATCCAATATAGGAACCCCATGGCCATATGACGAGGATCAGGGGGAGGGAGCTGAAGCCCCGGACGCGAAGGGTATAAGGGAAACCACCCCGAAGGCGGTGACCGAGAAGCGAGGAGAGGACATGTGTGGCAGGCGTCCCAGCCATCGTGTGTCCTCCAGGACATTCGACGATTGAGGCAGCAAGGTACCAGCTTGAGAGGAGGAGGTGGCAGTAGGGTGCCAGCCAATCCAACCGTAGAGAGGAGCCCTAAGCGAAGCAGGTGTTTTACTGCGTCTCTCATGTAGTCCCTTGTTCTGGCAGAGATAGCGTCACTGTAGTGGTAGGGATCCCACTACCTGCCAGCCAAAAAGGCCCAAGAGTAGAGGAGGGGTAGACCCAATTCCGTGAACGACAACTATCTGTAACCGCGTTCGTGTCCGACTAGGCAGCCTCTTACTGGGACAAGAGAATGGAGAGATTGACCGTAGCCTATAAGCTGTTCTCTCCTACTGCAACTGTAGTCCCGGCCATCTGTTGAAGGTCGAAAAGGGGGTTGCTGACCGTGCCAACGCCTAAGCGAGGCGGGGGAGGAAGAGGGGAAACATCACGAAGATGAGAGGCCTCAACCAGGGATGGAACCGAGGGAATCAAGAAATAAATCAAGACCCCAAGGGAGAGGGGAAGCGAGCCCACCTCCTGTAGCCGAGGCTAGATGGAGGGAGATGGGGGGGTGGTGGTGGTGGTAGACGATGAAAGCCACGATAGAAACCATGGTGTTGAGTTTTCAATCGCCGGAGGTGTAGCGGAGACGGAGGATGTTCTGAACGCTAGGGAGGCACCTCGACATTTACATTTATATTCCGCATCTGGGTGGTCGCAGGCTACATCTACCTACTACCAAATAATGTACCTTCCTTGTTTCCTATACCACACTATCGTAATGGGCATCCATTTGACCCTGAGTAACTTTACCGCTTGCTCGGACTATGGTCTCCGTACTCTGTCGTATTTCCGCAAGGGTATTCAAAACCTCTCCGATGCAAATGTACAATTCCTTCACCTCGGAGGTTTAGGTACAAGCAAGTGGTCTCGCTTCGAACCAACTCACTATCCTCCTAGCCCTGACTGGAGTGATCAACTCCGTCGAGAGACTTCTCAATGCGTCCTTGACTTCCCAACTTGCCTGCATTAACTTGGAGGACTTTCCGCCACAATCGGACTAATCAATGTCATGGGAAAGTCCCTCAACCATAGATAGGCCTCTGGTTGGCTCTATACTATGCAAGTACTAGACTAGGCTTCGTGCCTCATCCATACAGGCATGTCCCGATAACTCCTTAGACCGTTGGTGATTTTGTACCAATACTTTCTGTCCATGTCCGAGGTGGTCAACCTCGCTTAATATGTAGCTCTATGGTTACCTGTCCGATTGACTCCATTCCACTTTTCAGACATGGCCTGAGGTCCCCTCTTATATATCCTGCAAACAGCTTTCGGTCAGACAGACAGCGATGATGTATATGGTGTTATGAAGTATACTTCGATTTCACTGGTTTATACTGTCGGGACACCAAATTCCGGTGACACTATTACTGCGTGCAGGTCCAAAGGCAGGGCCGAAGGGGTGTTGGCCATGAATTTTTCGCTGTTTTCAGGAGGTCTGTGCACAGGGGAGGTTTGTGCATTCATATGTGTAACAGTCTTTGAGTTAATTGCCATTGACTTTGCAGGCCCTTTCAACAAATCAGACAGATATAACATGATCATGGTAGTCATAGATACACTAAGCACCTGGACTTGGTTTATATTTATCAAATCAACCAACACAACAGAACAAACGATAGCAGAGTTGACCGAACATGTAGGCACCCCACGTGGGTACCCATGCTTCTTAGTTACTGATGTGAACCCACAGTTCACTTCTAAATTTTGGCAACAATGGTCCAAATCATTAGGCATTAAACATCTCTGTACTCAACCTGATCACCATGAGACGAATGGGCAGATGGAACTGCGAATCAGAGAATTAAAAACAGCAATGTGGAACATCACGAACAAACAACAAAACAACTGGAAACCAACATTGGCTGAAGCAGCGGCACACATAAATGAGTTATACACAGAAACTTACGGTTCTTCACCTTATGTAATAGTATATAGAAAGGAGTACCCAATAATGAAAACACAAAGGTTTGGACGGTCATCAGTACCAGCCTCAGATGAATTCCTAAACAGGTACCAGGAAATGAGGAACCTAGTATTCCAAAACCTTCAGTTGGCACATTTCCGAACAACTCAAAAGGCTGCTAAACGATGCAGAGTGCACAAACGAATTCCAATTGGGGAACAAGTATTACTGTATGGAAGCCAATTCATGATCCAATCAGGTAGAAGCAAGAAGCTGGAACCCATGTGGAGGAGCCCCTTTACGGTAACCAGATTTGATGAATACACAGAAAACTACACAGTAAAAATAGATGCGAAAATGTACCGGTGCCCGGAAGGCACCTTCCATGCAAGCTCAATAAAACGATACCTACCAAACGATAATACCAGGTTCCCAGGACATGCCCATACAAAACCAGCACCAATACTGATAAATGAGCATCCTGAATTGGAAGTAGATGAAGTCCTTGACCACCGACAAAGATACAATAAGGATGAATTCCTGATTAAATGGAAAGAATACCCTCCAAGCGAAAATAGTTGGGAACCAATTGAGGGACTCAGCAACACAACAGAACTAATCTACAAATGGTAGAACAACAATAAGGAGGGAGACTTACCAACAATCTACAAGCTAACAATGTGCTGGGCACCAACGCTGCCAGAAGTGAACAGATGGGAATATACCCAATAGACACCAAAAGGCTTTTGGGCACTCTATAGTGACCATGAGTTCTCACCAGGAGATGAAACAGAAAAGGATTCAGAATCACCCACACCATCAGAAATCTAAGCAAGACCCACATCCACATACCTATATGAAACCCACATACCTATACTATCAGAAATCTAAGCGAGACCTACACCCACACACCTACACAAAATCCATGCACCCACACCATCAGAAATCTAAGTGAGACCCACACCCACACACCTACACAAAACCCACGCACCCACACCATCAGAAATCTAAGCGAGACCCATACCCACATACCTACACAAAACCTACACACCCACACTATCAGAAATCTAAGCGAGACCCATACATACACACCTACACGAAACCCACGTACCTAAACAGAACTCCGCAGCACATAAAAAGGTGCACTTTGTACTAGGAATTGAAGGCACAAACTAATCCACACATATTGCTCTCCCTACAAACCTGCACACCTTAATCACCACGGTACCTTACTATACACACATACAATTTGCACCCCTCTGCTCCCTCCTGTACACTCCCCATGCATAATTCAGGCTTTACGAGACTTAGCGAGAATGACTCCTATCTCTGGTAACTCAACGTCAGGCACCTCGGCAACCCACCTACCCTGAAAAGACGAAAGCCAATCTATATATTCTGTTGCCTCGGATGCAACCAGATGGACTGCATAATGATGAATGCTTAGTGGAAAGCACTGAAAAGAGCCTACAATAAAAAATACACCCTGGCATTTTTTACCTCCTATATGTGCAGAAGCTGTACTGGGCCAGACCTGGGAGAAGAATGTGTGGGAGGGCCGTCATGTTTTTACAACTACCAGTGCCAATCGGGATTCGAGAATAATGATGAGCTAGATGATGCTCATCTTTCGTTTCTTTTACTGTTCAGTTAAATGTTTTACTATATTTTTTGGAGGGGATTTTGTTTTATTTTAGGAAATATAACCGGAGCTGGTACTCGGTTAAGTTTAGTTTGTTTTATATTTTGTTTTAAGTATCAGTTGATACTTAGTTTGTTTTGTATTTTGTTTTAAGTATCAGTTGATACTTAGTTTGTTTCATGTTTTGTTTTAAGTATTGGTTGATACTTAGTTTGTTTTATGTTTTGTCTTAAGTATCAGTTGATACTTAGTTTGTTTTATGTTTTATCTTAAGTATCAGTTGATACTTAGTTTGTTTTATGTTTTGTTTTAAGTATTGGTTGATACTTGCTTATTTTTATACTTTGGTTGAGTAAGAATATGAGTGAGAATTCATGATCATTCTCAAATACATGTACTTAAACAGACCGCTGTCTTCTACCCTAGAAACAGCAGACTTCAACAGATAGTATTCTAATATACTCAGTTGAACAGTTATCTTTAATTTCCTACTATGCCACCGAAGCCTCCCTTAGCGAGCCTAGCACTGTTACTCTCTGGTAGATAACGCTCTACTCCTATTGTACCCAACAGTATGACTAGCGCCTCAGCGTGAACACATTACATGCCTGCTCCGATTATAGTGTGTCCGAGTCTTAAGCTACCTGACCCTCAGACCCTGCCCATTACAGTCACATGTATGGGTGTAGATATGGGTTGCCATAGCTCTATCATGTAGAGTCATTACATGTCCTTTCTAGTTCTTTGATATCTCTTCTTTATTACTATCATTCATATTAATAAAAGTCCTTTGTTACTAGTACCTGCTCCAAGTAGAAGTCACTTCTGCTATATGAACCTTCACAGTATTTAAAACAGAGTACCTACTAGCTTAAAATAACTTTATAGCTCAACTTGGCTTGTGGCTCAACAGAGAGTTTTGTGGCTCAACACAACTTTTTGTATAGCTCAATACAGCTTTCTGTGACTTAATACAACTTTTTTTTTTGTGGCTTAACACAACTTTTTTTATAACTTAATACAAGTTATTTGTAGTTCAATAGGTTTTATTTAGAATTTTAAGCAACAAAGATCCATTCAAGTTCTATAACAAAGGTCTTGGAAGCTATGAAGTTCTATTAAGCTATAGAATTCTACTATACTTCAAAGCAATATTCTACTATAAGACTATATCTATCTAGTATCTAGCTTTCTTATACTACAATGTTATGTTAAGCTCTGAAATCATATAAATCTACCCATATTTGATTATCCAGAACCACAAGGTTATATATAGTTATAAAGTTTCTTTAAGCTTTAAAGTTATATTAAGCCTCAAAGTAATATTGAGTTACAATTTTGAGCCATAAAAACAGTAGTATTGAGCTACAAAAAGCTGTATTGAGCCATACAAAAGTTGTGCCAGTGTTCAGCCACAAAAATCTGTATTGAGCCACAAGTCATGTTGAGCTGTAAAGTCATATTGAGCTGGCAGGCACTCTGGAGGAGTGCCCAGGTTGCGAGCCAGTGAGCAACCAGGGGTTGTGACGCTTAGTCACAACCTTGGCACGATTACTGAGAATGGGCAGCAATAGCCGGTTGGATGAGGGATTGCGCTTCGCAAGATAGGGGACAGAGGATAGGCATGCCAATAGGTGGTGCTTTATGTTACCGGTATGATACCAAGGTAACAGAGGATGCTTTGGGGTGATGGCGAATCCCCTTTTATCAACTGCCGGCAAGGGGAAGCAGTGGGGGTCCATCCCCTTTGAGTCCAGTTACTAGCTTATGCCTAATTTATGTTGTATCCAAAACCGTATGCTCTTGAGTGAGCGGGCCACTTTAGTGCATTTCTAGATTTACTCCCTGGTTTAAAAATATGTACTCGAGTACGGTACCGTAGTGTACCTTATCATACCTGGAGTTGAGCGGCTGTATTTGCCTTATGTGCCACGACTGAGCATGGTTTCGCCAAGAGAGGAAACCGTGCGTGACCACGACATAGCAAGAGATTTTCCACCCCCCTAAAGCGCCTCCCTCAACACCAGTCTGTCCACTAGCCCCAATACCTTCCTACGCTTTGCTAAAACAGCGCATCACAACGGAAAGCGTCGCTAACACATTTGGACTGCAAGACCGGTATGCTAAACAAAATGAACCCGACGGCGCCCAAGAACACTGGCGCGAGCTATGACCACAGCACGAACAGTGGAAATATCACAACCAGTTACAACAACAATGAATTCAACAACTGCAACATATCCGTACCCGATGAGAGGCGACAGCTTCTCCAGTGGTTGTCTCCATTGGCCTCCCGGGAAAGGCATCAAGCTGTTCGTGACACCCGGGTAGATGGGGTGGGGAACTGGCTGCTTGGCACAGAAGCATTTTGTTCATGGCATACCTCTGAGGACCCGGCGGTGAAGCGAGTCCTCTTGTGTTATGGGGACCCAGGAATAGGGAAAACCTACCTCAGGTATGAACAACTGTCGATTCAAGTGAGCGAAATGCTAAAAAAGCAGCACAGTTCCCTTGTGATTGATACACTTTACGCGGGGATTACTGGAGAGGGTGTGGCCGTCACGTATGTGTACTGCGACTTCAGTGCACGGAATGCGCAATCGGCGAGAACGGTATTAGGATCAATGTTGAGACAGGTTGTCGGAGCACTACCAGATATCCCGGATGCGGTAAAGGAAGAATTCGAGAAGGCAGGAAGACAGGTTGACAGCTGTGGGCTCCGACTACCCCGGATACACGAGCTGCTTGCCATATCACTATCGCGGCTACGGAAGGCCTTTATCTGCGTTGACGCTTTAGATGAGTTTCCTGTAAAGCACCGGGCTCAACTCTGGGACTCTTTACAGCGTGTTGCCCGGGAGTGTCAAAACACTCGGCTATTCCTTACCGGAAGGCCCCAGATTGTAACAGAAATGGAGAACTATTTTCCAGAAGATACCGATATGGTTGCAGTGAAACCGGCTGTGGGAGATATAGGAAGATATATCGAGATGAGGCTGAATGAGGATCTCGACCACAATGCAATGGACAATGAACTTCGAGGCGAAATACTCAGGGTTATTCCAGAACGAGTCGCCGGAATGTATGTATTAATTCAAGATGTTGAATATCACGGACTAGGCTAATAGTGGTCTCTAGATTTCTTCTTGTAGGTATCAGCATGGATACAATACTCGCGGAGCCAACGATTTACAGAAGGAGAAAAGCACTTCATAGGATCACTAACGGTCATGGTTTACAAGATGCATACGACGCGACATTGGAACGAATAAGAGAGCAGGGTGGAGGTAAAGCGATGCTTGGGATGAAATCCCTGATGTGGGTATCCCACTGTCAGCGGCCCTTGAAATCCGTGGAGTTGTGTCATGCACTCGGAGTAGAATCTGGAGTGGATGGGGTTAGTATCGACAATATACCTTCGATACAAAACGTACTGGGCTGCACTTTGGGACTTGTCGCAATTGAGGAAGGAGTATCGACCGTGCGTCTCCTACATCTCACACTTCAAGAGTACCTGGCAGAACAATCCACCCTCTTCGCAATTGCCCATTCGATGATGGCCGAAACCTGCCTCACCTACTTGAACTCTAGGCTAGTCAGGGTGCTGCCGCCGGCTCTCGATACGATCCCTGCAATAGCACCATTTCTCGAATATGCTACATGTTTCTGGGGAACCCATGCAGCCATGCAGATGACTAAGAAAGTCAAGGCTTTGGCATTACAATTTCTTGATGGTTACGAGAACCACGTATCTGCTGCTATTCTCTGGCGGAAAAAGATACATACGCGGTATCCTGCGGGTGATGTCCAGGGAATTAGTGGACTGCACTGCATCGCATTTTGGGGGATTGCGGAAGTTGCGATTGCCATGCTAGAAACGAAAAGATGGGAGGTGGGTTGTCGTGATTCCAAGGGTAACACACCGTTGATGTGGGCTATGAGATATGGAAATGATAGAGTAGTGGAACTACTTCTAAAGCAGGCAGAGCTTAAACCTGACGTGATTGTTTGGGGCGGTCACGCAGTATTTTCGTTTGCTGCTCCGTGGGGGAATCAAGGTGTAGTGAAGTTACTTTTAGAACACGAGGATGTCAATCCGAATTTACCGGATAACGATGGCCGGACACCCCTATCATATGCTCTCATGAGTGGGGAGGAGGGCGTCGTGAAGCTACTTCAAGAGCGCGCGGACGCCGAACTCGATCCATCAGATAACAATGGCCGATCACCCTCACCACTCACCGTGGAGCGCCGGCATCAGCATGCGCCGAAACTGCGACCAGAATGTCGAAACCCCGATCGTGAATCATCAGAATTCCGTGGTCGAATGACAGCCTCGGTCCCTGTTAGCGATATTCCAGAGCAAGAAGTAGCAGATCCACTACCGGCGCCAGGAGATGTTACTCCCCGCACAACAGATGACCCTTCATCCGACACCTCCACTTCCCGCTCCAGCTTAGTATTTCATTTCTTCCTGATTTTAATTATCTCGCTTATTTTCCAACATTTCACAAACATCGCATGATATCGGAATCCTCATGGGTTATCTTAAGTTATAGGATTCCTGGCGCTTGGTAGTGACTGTATTTCGATATTGGCTAGATTCGACGATTTGTTTTTTCTTAACGTTATCTGTACTTGCACTAGCGCTTAGATTTTCTTTTATTTCATTAGAGTTCAGTGTATTCACTTCGTGTAGCGGTTTGAATCTTGCTATAATATACCATTTTCTACTATGTAAAATTAATTTCCTAGCTAGAATCCCCAACGCTATAGTGCCCAGTGCAATACTAGAGAGTATGACACGAGCTTTGCTGGGAACCTCCAAAGAAGAAAAAAAATGCTGAAATCTGGAAATCTCGCTTGACGTCCAGCAATAGGAACAAGAATTTCAGGGGGATATGGGATAGCGCATTACAGGTATGACAAGCTAGGTTAGCACTCGTCTTAACCCGGATTACAAAGTTTGATTATTATTTTTCTTTTCAAAAGAAAAATGAGAATTCGAACTACAATCCACATACCAGACTATGCGCCTATACGTCGGGCCCACCTCCAGCCAAGTCGGCCGCAGGTCCCCCAGCCCGCAAAGGTTCTGCTAACTTAGCACTATGATGGGCCGGCACTTCTCTTAGCTAGAGTCCTACCTGCCAGACCGGGGCATACAAATTTCTCCGGAACGGGTATCGCATATTGTGCGGTAGCTGACTTCCTAAGTTATCACGGCAGGCACGACCCGATCTATCACCGGTGGAGCCTCGGAAGGAAGGTTATTCGTCTCGGCCTTGTGGTATTCGACGGTTGGCTCGAGGCTGGTCTTGGAGGACGCGAGACTGGTATGAGATGGATGAGGTCGTTACTACTGGTGCGGTGAGAGCAGCTAACGTCAATGAACAGGAGGCGTCATACAGAAACCAGGGGGTTCGGGTGATTGGATTGAGGGGATGAGATTGGTGATATAATACTGTAGAAGGAAGGAGAGTTTCATGGGTTCCAACTTAGGGGATGGAGATGCAAGACGAATCCGCAATCCCGTTCCAATCAACACACAGCACGAATATACCATAGTCCAGGAACCCAGGAGTCAGACGCCAAGCGGGCCGTATCTTTAGCTAGGTATGTTAGTGTAGGCCTCATCTCGGTACCCACAAACGGGGGCTCCGCGGTCGGTGAGTAGGACTCCGAGAAGCCATTATTTCCAACAGAGCGGAGATACGGGGCACCGAGCGATAATAGCCGTGTCCGCAGGCAATAAATATATTTCAAAACCGGCGAAATAAGGTGAATATTCTCGCTGAATACTGGAATTGAGATCGCAGGAGTTACGCGTATCGCTAGGTGCTGGAGTGGGAGATACTTTGTGACCCGGCCGGAAGATCGCGTGTTCGTGATGACGACGGTAAAAGGTGAAGAGGAACTTTCCTTGGGGAGCGCCGCGTCACTGAATAGAGGGGGGGTTTCTCAGGATTTTTTGAATTGGCAGGCGGAGAGACCACGCGCAAGTGAAGACTCTGGAGGCTTCGAATCTTTGATCTTTGCTCAGGGCTGACTGTTTACTCATCTTTTGTTGTCAGGCTTCCTCCGCAGGCTACATCCTTCCCCATCCGTTCAAGGACTGGGTTACTGGGGCAACCCCGTGCCAAGCTCCTACCCCAACAGACGATACCTCTCTGATTGCGACTGCCCTTCCTGTTTATCCGAATCATTGACCATTTCATCATCAGGATTAGGGTTTTGTTAGCTCAAAATCTGCCGCGTATAATTATTCCAGCGTGGCTCTCTTGGAGGTGGACTGACTCGCGCAGTCCACTGAGGTTGCTGCTGAGAGCCGATCCACATGTATGATAAATTTATTCCTAGTTCAGAACGTTTATGGCGGAGGGGCTCCAGATATAGAGAAGGGGCCACAACACCAACCGGAAATCTAAGATGCAAAATGTTCTCAAGATATAATAACTCGCCTAGGCTTCGGCGCTTTGCGCTGCTCCGGACTTGATCAATTAAAGTTACAAATAAACTCAAGCATGAATCAACCTCTTCTGTGGCACTAAATCCCGCAAGATGCTTCGTGCTTAGCTGCGAACATCCCACCATCCATTTCTCTAACTTCTGACCTGCAAGGGAAAAGGCACATGTCGAAACAATATTAAACTAGCTTCCGAGACACCAGGATACACACGGTATCACTCATTTGGCTGTTTAGAATGATGTGAGGAGTTAATTTTACCACTCCGGAGGGCTATGGCATAATAAAGCAAATATACTTTCACACTTGGTGTAGCAAAATCTCACCCGTAGTGTTTCCAACGGACATCCAGAATCTCCCTTCCTAGCAATCATTCATAACGCCTTCCACATCTGACCGCCAACCCAGAGCCGTATTGATATTTCTTCCCCTAGCGCTCCACCAATCAACTCTCTGTGGATGCAAGCAAAGCTCGGTCCGGTATAGAAAGCCGGATTTGCGAGTGACGGATATGTTGCGGGGATTATGATCGAGCCATGTTGCGATCCCATCCCATTAGATAGGCATGCGATAAGGATCTACGAGGTTATGGGGTTTGCGGCATTGGGATGTGCGGTGGTTGGGCTCACCGTATATTAGTGGTCTGTTGTTTTTACACCCTGCTCTCATGCACATAGAATATGGGTTTTTGGTTTTCCCGATACTGATACTTTTTGCCGTCGGGCATTAGGTGTTGAGTATTTCGTTTAGTTTGTGCTTTGCACCCTATGTAGGGTGGCATTGAATATTAAGTTTTATGTGGTTCACCTTCCACACTCATAAGCATTGAGCATAGGCCCTTGGCTTTCGTCGTTTGGGTTGTTCCGGATGGTTCCGGAGAGAGTGTGTCTCCAGAGTTTGCTATGCTCCACGTGGCCCCAGGAGGGATTAGCCATAAGATGATGCGGATCTCCGGATCTACCCTTAGCTATTATAGCATCTCTATCAACCGCCTAGTTTGCTATCCTTCTGAGTCTAGCTAGGGCAGCCTTCGTGATTGCACTCTCACCGACCCACCTCTCAACGCCCTCTTTAGGTTTTGCGACATTTGATAGAGGCCGTAGGAGGTGGAAATATCCTCTTCGCAGGCCTCTCAAGTGTACCGGTAATGGATGAGCACACTTGTGGGAGCCAGGTCTGCGCTAGCGCGCGTCTTCCCAATCGCACCACGGCAATTTGGGAGTCTAGCAGCCCCCCGTGGGCTATTGTCCCGACTCCAACCTGGCATTCATGATACAGAGTGGCTGCTATACTGTCTCCTCCTCGGTCTAAATTTTTTGTAGAGTCCTCAAGAATATAGCTAATACTGTGCTATAAAAATTTATTTGTGTGGTACATCGATAATCCCTTTGTTCCGGGAAATATATTCGTTCTTACTCAACGATTGAGTCTGATGAAACGGGCTTGCCGGTCGTGTGCTGAGTAGAAAGGATAAGGGACTTCTCATTAGACGGTGAGTCTGATTTACTCTTGGCAGGGAAATGATCGGATACCGGTAGTGGCGTTATAACCTCTCATATTTGCTTTAGCTGCCCCGACCACAGTAAATGTGCCTATAACCTCGATGCTACTGCCTCCTTGACTCCCTTGTGTGGTTTCAACTATTACAACGGTACTCACAACAAAACAGATCCATCGTCATGCCAATCCCTAGTTCTTACATTTAACTGCGAAGGTAACATTTGGAATAGTCTTTTGAGTGTGGGGTGGAGGGGTGTACTGTACGGTACCGGTAGCAGATGAGAAATCAACGACCCTAGCGTGGATACCTCGGCTGACACCACAGGGAAGGCACTACGATGCCCGCATTGGTCGTGGGAACGGGGTAGAGAGCCGGCTTCTTCAGGTACCCAAGTTCGTGAAATGGCAGAAAGATGAAGGCTTCTTGTCGGGTAGTACACAAACAGTCGATTATCCTCTCCCGGGGGGTCCCGTATCTGGGATGGGGTCCAGGAATATTCCCCCGGAGGTAGTGATAGGATTCTCGTTGGTCCTACCAAGGAGGATTTTGGGACATATGCCGGGTTGAGGCTGAGGGACTCGGAGGTTGGTGGAGTGGGTGAGAAATTACGGGTAGCCATTCTCAGGATTATTCCGGGGGGGATCTCGATGTGCGCGTGTTATATGGACATCCTAAGCTTTTGGTTGGTAGCCAAGAATGCTCACTCTCATACTCATTCCCCTCTAGTCATAGGCCGAATCCCGCAAAAACAACTTTTTGTTGGGGAAGACAAAGCCTACGAGGGGGTGGCCGATGTGCTTGGATTAAAGTATCATCCCCTCTGATATTGGATCGATATTGTGGCGGGGTACAAGATAATTGAAACACGTAACACACACACTAGTGTGGCTCTGCCGCCCTTAGCGGCCCCAAGAAGATGATGAGCTGTACGATCTGTTTGGGGTGGGAAAATGAGGGAACACCCCGACATTGACATTTACCTTCGATATTGAGCGCGCTGAGCAGCGCGTTCGGGCTTGTCGCATTGGCAAAAAATCACCGATGGTCATTATCCAGCATTTAACACTGCAGAGGTATCTTGGACATTATCTCATCTTATTTTTAGTTGCTCACTCGGTGATGGCTGAAATCTGTCTTGCCCGATTGAAGCGTCCGTCACCGGGCCGGTGCCGCCCACTTTCGGCTAGGCCCCGGTGACAATACCATCTCTTGAATACGCTACATATTGTTAGAGGTCTAGAAGGTGGCTAAGTGAGGTAGAGTGCATTCCTCGCAACAGAAGAACTTGGGGCTATCCTTCTCCGGCAGTCGGTGTTTGGAGAACTCAATTTTGTTGAGGTGCTCTAGAGGAGCTTAGCTCCGATATCTGTTATGTGTATCATATAGCATCGCTCCGGGCACCAAGCGACTGATCAACACCTTGCCCAACCTAGACTATTACCAGCCTCAGGCTAGTATAGCTGAACAACCACAAACTCCACCCTTGAGATTCCCCGAGTCATAAGCATGTTCAATTCGCGGCTTTCTAGAGATTAAGGTGAGGTTTTTTGGGGGTATCAACCCGAGCACCGTAGGAGCTTGGCCAATTCTAAGTTTACAGGGGAAGCAGGAACAATTCCCTGCATAAGGCTAACTGAAGCTCATAATACAATCTTCCTCCGGATTAGGTATGATAACCTGCCTGATAAGAGGTTTGTGTTCACGCAAGTGCCGATTTAGGGCTTGTTGTGCCCAGAACCATATCCCACTGTATCACTGTCGTACCGGTAATTGTACAGCCCGGACCCACTACCTCTCCTTATCATCGCCTTCATGCATCATACCCATCCAAGGCTCACTACCCCCCCCCCCCACGGCAACAAAGTTGTCACTAACCCCGCCTAGCAACTAATGGGTCAAAAAACAGGCAGGCACTATACTCGACTAAAGCCGTATGGGAACCTAGGTCGCTGTCGTCAGTTCAGGAGATGTGCTCTGCACCGGTACTCGTATAGCGCTGGGACTATACCCAAGTAGCTTTAGCAGATTTCACAGGGACTTGTTAGCGCTGGTACTCTTGTGTATGCGGCTACCTAACCATGGCCCCTGCGCTCAGGTACGGTACCCTTAACCAAATTCTACAACTTACCTACCCCATCCAAAAAGTTCCCGTGCCGGCACAGCACCCCTCCCGACACTTGTACTACTTGCCCTTGGAAACACTTCGCTAGCCTTGTACCCCCACCTCTCACCACTCAGTAAAAACAAATTGTGACTAGGGTTTCCGATGTCCCTAGCGACATATCCGGAAACAGTTATCCAAAGTCTCTGCTGTTCTACCGGTGTTGTTATAATACGAAGAGGTATTGTTATTGAAATATATGAGTGGGTATGAGAACCCTACGGACGCAGTTGTACTATAATAGTACTATGCTCCAGTGCACCTACTAGCACACTACAATCGGATCACTGGCTGGTCATAAGGGCTATGTATAATCTCAGCTTGAAGGGCAAGGTTTGGGGAGTTATTTGGCGAAAGTGTCCGTGATACGAGACATGTTCGGTTCCCTCGATGGTGCCATCGGCCTCTGTGGAGGGGATGGGAGCGGGGATACTGTCTGCGAGTAGTCGTTGATATGGCTCCACATGGGGGATCCCGCAACGGCTGTGAATAGTCAAGAGCCAAGTGTCAATAGATGCCCGTAGCGGGTATAGTAAAATTGATTTTAAAAGATCCCCAATTTTTTTAAAAAAAGAAAGAATCCGGGAGGAATTATCTCCCAAACTCAATGTAATTCAGAACCTGATCCGGCTTCTCCGCAGCCTCCTTTTTATCCTTGGATACTCGTGAGGTATGCGCTCCCGGGTAAATTGTCAGGATAGGCGCTTATAGAGCGATTGAGAAAACTTTAGCCGTTAGCCATTGTGGAACCAATAATACGGTACAAGTACTGGAAGCGGGGCTCGTACCGGTGGGGGAGGAAGAATGGTGGTGTTCTGGGGTGGTAAAGCGATAACAACCACCCCTCGAATACCCACTGCTACGCTTCCTCTTCGCTACCGCCTACCTCCCGGTGGTTGCCTTGCTCACGTTTTTCCACGGATCCCTCGCTTGGGCGAGGGCAACGTTTATGGTCCTAACCTGGGCCGCGACACTCATACAGTAGCTCAGGCTCCGGGCGCACGGTAGTGATGTCGCACTCGGCTGGCCCGAAGCAAAATTGACGAAATTAGAACGCCGAGAGAGGATTTCGCCTACGCGGTGTACCATTGGTACGAGTACCTGCATGAGTATCTCGAGTATTGTACAGTATCAATGCAGCCTCCTTTGAATCTTTGTGAATATCCGTTGGGGGTCGATGGAGTTGCGTTGGAACAAGTGGTGGCTTTGGCTTACTTAGATTACGCTTTCCGTACCAGCTGGCCTAGGTCGATTGATGGTCTGTAAATTACTGTATGTTGTTCGCCCAATGGCTACTAATTTCCTGATAGCCGGACCACCTCTGCGGCCAAATATTACTAACTGTCTCTGTTGGAAATCCAAGCTGCTC
>LN891161.1:166442-202131 GCA_900010015.1 Tuber aestivum
TTCTAGAACTCGTGGATGTCAACCCTAATTCATCTGATAGCAGCGGTCGAACACCCCTATCATTTGCGGCCGCTGCAGGGCACGAAGACGTAGTGAGGCTACTTCTGAATCCCGGGGGCGTCAATCCCGATTCACCGGATAGCGATGGCCGAACGCCCTTATCGTTGGCCTGCATCGGAGGACATGGGGGTGTAGTGGGGCTACTTCTGAAACATTGGGATGTCAACCCCGATTCACCGGACAAGGATGGCCGAACGCCCTTATCATTTGCTGCATCAGGAGGATACGGAGTTGTGTTGCAGCTACTTCTGGAATGCGGGGACGTCAATCCCGATTCACCAGACAGCACTGGTCGAACGCCCCTATCATTTGCTGCCATGGGAGGACACGGGGGTGTAGTGAAACTGCTTCTGGAGCGCGGGGATGTCAACCCGAATTCACAGGATAGATATTCCCAAACACCCCTCTTATTTGCCGCCTCGGGAGGGCTTGAAGATGTAGTGAAGCTGCTTCTGGCACCGGGGGGTGCCAATCCCGATTTGCCGGACAACAATGGCCGGAAACCGTTATCGTTTGCCGCCATGGGGGGACATGGACTTGTAGCGAAACTACTTCTGGAGCATGGGGATGTTAATCCCGATTCACCGGACCGCAATGGCCGAACTCCCTTATCATTTGCCGCCTCGGGAGGATATAGATTTATAATTTATTTACTTTTAGAACGTGCGGACGTTAATCCCGATTCCCGGGACAGCGATGGCCGGGCTCCTTTGTCATTTGCGGCCATGGGAGGGCATAGGAGCGCAGTGAAGCTGTTGCTGGAACGCAGGGGTGTCAATCCCGATCCATCGGATAACAATGGCCGAACGCCCCTGTTGTTTGCTGCCTCAGCTGGACATGAAGGTGTAGTCAAGCTACTCCTAGAACAAAAGGATGTCAATCCAGATTCACCGGATACCAATGGCCGAACACCCCTCCTGTTTGCCGCGCTACGAGGACACGACAATGTAGTGAAGCTGCTTCTAGGACGCCGAGATGCCAAGCCCGATTCACGGGATAAAAATGGTCGAACTCCCCTATCGTTTGCCGCTGAAGCGGGAGCCGCAGGTGCGGTGAAGCTGCTTCTGGAACGCCGGGACGTCAATCCCAATTCACTAGACAACTTTTCCCAAACACCACTATTGTTTGCTGCCTCTGCTAGAAGTGAGGGTGTAGTAAAGCTATTTCTAGAACGCGGTGATGCGGACCCCAACTTACCGGATTGCAATGGCCGAACACCTCTATCAGCTGCGGCCCTGGGTAAGCACCATCGCATACTGCAGCTGTTATCAGAATACGAAAAACCCACCGGTGGATCATCAGAAACCCGTGGCCGTGCGAGAGCCTCCGCCGCCATACCCTGTCCCGCCTCGCCCGCGTCTCCTCAGAAGCCTCTTTTACCGCTTCAACAGCCTCCGCCCAACCACTTGGACACATCCTGGATGCCATCCGTCCCCTCTCTCGCCACCGCTCCCATAACAGTATTTTCCTTTCTCCTTCTTGCTTTAGTCCTGCTGCTCTCGTATCTTTCGCTCTTTTAACTCACTATGGGTATGGGTATTCCTGTGAATTGTTTTACTCTATCTATAGCGCTTGTGGGTGATGGACCTTCCAGCCTTGGCTAGAGGTCCTGTGTATTCTGTGATCCTGTCTTTTTTATGCTTATGTTGCTTTTTTCACTCCCCTTATAGATTTTTGATATTTCCATGTTAGCCCCTAGTGTATCTATAGAAGCATTCATTCATAATAGTATAAATCTTGACATCAACGACAATCTGCGCGTGACTAAAAGGCATAATAATATCCTAAGACCAAAAACCCTACACATGAACCTCAGACCTTGCCCTATCCACCTGTAATACCACCGGTTGCAATTGCTCGACCATATTTAGCCCCCCCCCCCCCCTAAATGTTTCGTGGCGGGGCTCTCTCTCTCATTCTACAGCACCTACTAATACCAAAAACGAAGTAACATAAAGGGAAACAGTGATTTTCTCTCTCCGTCTTGGCGCTTACCTGTAAACTCACTGCTCCCGAGTTTACAGGCTTGTATGCACATACCCAGGCCCCTTGATCTATAGAAAAGGGGGAAAAACATTCATGACCAAGGCCGTTCTTGTGATCCTTCTCGGGAAATCCGAGGAATAACGGTGGGAGATTAGAGATGGTAAGCTGAGGTGCTGTGGTTAGTAGACCAGGGATTCAGGGACCCTTTATGCCTCTGGTGTGATCATAAGTAAAAAAGGATGCATCATATCGTGGTGATGTAGAATCGCCTTTCACCAATCTGGACGAGGAGGAGGTTGCCGGGACTAAATTCTCATATAAGGGGTTTAATGGCTCACTTGCTTTCCTTTCCTGGGGGGTTCCATTGGAAAATTTCGCTCTTTCATCCCATGGTTTATTTTTCCCTAGTGTGCCATGGTATCATACAGCGTAGCGTTCGGAGATTATTTTACCTCCCCGTATTTTGAACTAATATCGTGCGTGGGACTCTCAAAGCTAGAGCGCAGGGAAAAGATATACTTCCTTTGGCTCACCTCGCCCCCTCACGTTAACCCGGTAGTCAAATAGTTAACATGTCTTACGGGATGACATTATTTTGGGGGTTTACACATACGGGTGTCGAGATGTTCGCAGCGACCACAGAATTCCAGTGACGGGAACTCGACAAGGGCTATCGCACACACAGCAAGAGCAATTATCCACTACCCCTGCTTGGTTTTCCTCTTTGGTAAATTTTGAGATCTCCACCCCCGGGAGATCGGCTCACTTTACCTCTGGTTACCTCAATGAACTTCAAACTCAGTAACGGAATGGGCGGAATCACCTGGCCAGCGCCGTCTAATATGTTGAAGTAACCAAATGAAACTCTTGGTGCCCGCTCCCCACCAGAAATGGTCGTTTTGGCCCTGGGGCCCCTACCGTAGGTTGCGGCCGCGATATGGGGTAGTGTCCCATGCCGGAAAATAGTACTGTACCCGGCGTTATGGATTATCATGCACCCCTAGCCACGTACTCTACCTTAGGAAGACAATAGGATATCCCATTGGTCGAGCCGGTCGCTTTCACGGCCAGGATATTAAGGTACAACGGTGGGGTTAACTTCAGGTGCACTACAGGTCGTAAGGGATGGTCCCGTAAATAGTTATGAGAAGAGTGAGTGATAGCTTGTGAAGAGTCAAGATGTTTTGAAAGACGAATTGCGAATCGACCGCTCGCAATGGTAGTTGCAGGTTGGAGAAGTCGTGGAATCCGCAGCGCACCATACTAAAATGTTCGGGAGTTGGTGTTTCTACAAGCTATTGTTATTATCTGAATAAAATTTGGTTCCCCCAACCCCTCACTACGATGCAATTTTCTTATTTTTAGGCCTTCGATCAGACCGTGCGGGCCTTCCTGAACCACTAAATTTCCAACAGGTTTGCCGTACAGACGTGGATTGGGAGATCGGCGGCCCAACGCTTACTTTACCATTCCGTTTCGTCCGAATATCGTGGGCGTGCTAGTATCCCCTACTCTCCTTCAGCCCTGCCGCCCTGCCGATACGTGCTCTAAGCTCCCTGCTGTAAATACCAGTGTACCGCCCATCTGTAAAGTGTGGATTGGCTAATTTTACAACATTTATGCTTTCAATCAATTGGTGGACTAGTAGTTGGAGATCACCTTTGCGGCAGAGCACCCGCGTAGAACGCACTAGGGACACCCCCCCCCCGGGAAGCGTCCGGTAACACTGGTAGGGGTGTGGCCAGCAATAGATTTCCTTCCCGTAGCGCAAGGACAAACAACGAACAACTGACTCACCCCCGGGCTGGATAGCGCACCGAGGTCATCGCTGGGATCTGCAGGGAAGAGGAGCAAAAGGGACGGGGGCAGTCGAGGGGAGGAAAGAACGCCAACCGCAGAGAATACTAGCCAAGATGGGAGCTAAGAAATCTGCTAAGAGAGGGGGATTCCATGGGATAAGCAATGCGAATGCTCTCTGAGGGAGAGATGTTTAAAAATCAACATTGTGACGGGGACAGGTAAAAGGTCTACTTCGATATCCGCGTCACCGAGTGACCCACTCTACCAAAGGGGTGGGGGAAATATGATGCCTTGAAATGCTAACTTTTGAAGGCACTATATTTAATAGGGCCTTGTGCGGCAGAAATTGCTAGTGCTCGTGATTCATTAATCATAATGGGCGGAACTCAAATCCCCAACTTGGAGAGATTCGAGGTTATATGTCAAATCTCCCCACCCCCACCTCTCTCACACCTCCCTTGAAACCTTTATAAAGTGTGTTCTGTATTCACCTGGCGAATGGTATCTGGCACTTTTTGAGTTACCGTGGTATATCGTGTTGTGGGGTATTGCACGTAACCTCCCACTCGGTCCGTTTCTCTCCCGGAGCGATATCCTGCCACACTCGTGACTCCCTAGATCATTCTTATTAAAAAATCGCCGCTCCTCCTCCATGTTTTATTCTTTGGGGTGGGTACTGCAGGATCCTATCTGCAGCGGGCGGGAGTAGCTACTGTAGGATGTGAAACTACGGTGCTGAGCTCTGGTGCAATTTAATGGTGACGTGTAAAGCAGTGGGTAGTATATTTGAGCTTAGGTTTTATCTAAATCAAGGTTGAGGAAATTATTCTTATATATGTAGAGCAATCCACTACCCTCACTAAACCTGCGTTATCTCCCTCCCCAGAGGCGCCCCGGCCACAGCGCTCCCCCGGAAAATAGAACATGTCCTGCGGAAATTCCTCAAGTCCTCCCGGAGAATTCACAAGAGAGCATCCTGAGCAACCTCTACCGCTCAAAACGTCACCAATCAATTGCACTTGGCCTCGGCCCCATCCATCCCCATCCATGTCCTTGGTTCTGACTTAGCATCTGCTTTTTTTTTCTTTCTTGCTCTGATCCCCCCTGTCATTTTGCTATCATGTTGTCCCCGTTTTTAATATACCCACGGAAGCGTCACTTTCGTAATCCACTTCACGTCGTCCAAGCATTATGGCACATGGAACTAATGAATACCCCGAAGCTGGTTATACTAGGTGTGCTTTCTAAACTTGTCTTACTGAAACTCGTGTTTCTTACACCTCGACCATTAATTGGGAGGTTTTTCTTACGCAGAACTCGAAGTGTATCAATAGCAGCATCCATCTATAATCACATAGCTCTCATCATCAGCAGCCCGCCTAACTTGCGGAAGGCACATGGCAAGACCTATAATCTTCCCACCATTTCTTGGAATTTATCTGTATATTTATTGCTTCCTCGTACTGTCTTATCGTCTGTATCCTGCTCCGGATTGATTAGGAAGGTTTCCAAGGAAGGACGCCCTTGCGAGTTTGTTCGGAAAGGCTGGGTAATTGGGGATGAGATCCGCAGGGTTAGGGATGGAAGGTAGAAGTGTGTATCAATGATCGATTCCCACCCATGGCAGCCAGCAGCGGTATGAGATTGCCAGTTCTGGCACAATCTCGCTCTTGGCATGATTAAGAGACTTAACCCTAACCCTATAACCCCCCAAGCGCTCCAGACTCTATCACACAGCAACCGGGATCCGATCTTTACTCGTTGAAACGTATGACTCCTACTGGCGCTACGTTACCGGGCGTTCTTCAAGGACCGGTTCATCACCTCTGAACCTATAACCACCCAGAGCGAGCAATGCACCAAGCTGATCATGTTGGAATCAACCTGGTACCGCTTCCGGGAGAAGCCGCGCTACCAAATGCCTCGCGCTCTGAAAGCGGCGGGGGGCATCTAGTAAATTTAGATCGCCTCGATTGCATGCAGACTATGGTTGGTGGTGCTATGGCCGTCAACCACGCCATATTTTCACAGCATCTCTGTTCGCGGTGTGCTAAAAAATACACAACACAGTACCCACCGCTACACGACATCTAGAGGCGTTGGGGGTTCCGGTGCGTTGCCAAATATGAAGAAAGAAGCTAGTATCATACTCAGACGGTGGGGTATGGTAGGAAATTTTTCTCTCCAAAACCCTCACACCTGATGGACGCAAGCAAAGCATATCTGACACTAACTTACCTTCCACCACGAGAAAATACCAACTCGAAGATATGAGAAAACTGAATGCTCAAAATGCCCTGTTGAATGTTTCCCATCTAGACGCCGCTTGCACCTCCCAGCTGATAACAAATGGTCAGTCGTTCGCGTATATGCGGCGAACGAGAGTGTAGGAAATAACCGCCCGTCCGGAGATTGCATGCCGCAAGGACTGGGTCAGCTTAGGTGTTGGAGTCAGCTCTTGTAGCGGGGTCTGTTGTGCTTCTGCTTTCTATTTGCCGCGAGGAAGGCTAAAAGTCAGCTGTTTCGAGCAGATTAACTCACCGCCCTTTATCCACGAGTAGGATTCCTGATATTTCAGTGCAAGGCCCGATCGCTCTCGTTTTTTCGGAGCCGTGGCTTGGACAATCTCTGTGAACCCATTCCAAAAGGGCGAGGTCAGGATCCCGATAGCTCCACCTGTCCCACTTGAGATAGCGATTGGGCAGCGACCCCTATCCCTCTCCAGGGCCGATTACCCTAACCCCTTGCGGGGATTGCCGCCAAAAGCCTATCACAGGTCACCTGTGAATGTCGCTATTTGTGCTCGTAGTCCTCAGTACAGGCACAGGAATTATCCGGAGGGGGGACTTGGGAAATACTGGCCGCGCAATGTGTAAGACATCCCCTCTTCCCACAACATAGAGATCGGTGTCCTTATCACTCCCGACAGCATCGGAATCAGGTTTTCGACGTGCAGGGCCCCAAAATTCGTAATCACCCAAACTTCTCATCCCACTTACGTATTGTACATCCAAGCTTGCGTAGCCATGGGGATTGCTTGTTTGCTTGACTGCTCGCCCTACGTGAGAGCCATCTCACACCCCGATGTACCCAAGATCATGCTCGATACACAAGAAAATCCCCATATCTCTCTTCTCAACTCATTGTGTAGCCCATGGCTGTCTAGCGAACATTCCTATGTGGCGGCGTCTGAGAGAGGAGCACATTCTGCCATACCCCAGGGGCAAGCAGCGACCCTGCTTCCGGCTCAATTGGCTGTTATCGAAGCGAAAAGTGGTGTCTGGAGCCTCACGGGGGGGGGGGGGGGTCCAGAGAACTTTGTTGTGGTTGCCGGAGCAGAGCAGAGAAGGGTTCCTAACGGTCAAGCCCGTCCTCCTCTCTCCATCAGGAACCTCCTGCGGAAAGACGGGAATGACTAAACACCCATAGGCCCTATTGGGTATTACAGATGCTCGATGAGGGTTGGATTTGGTGATGACCTGCCCTGCGGACATGTCTTTTTAACACTGATATGCATCCCCGTCTCTAGTTCCTTCGCAGTTCTTTCCCGTATCTTTTCCGCTATTCTCTCTCTACCCCATGATCATGCCCGCCCCAGCTCCGGTATGCTCCCACTGGTAACCTGTTGTTGTACGCTATGTTCTTACGGTTCTACAGTTTCTGCCCCTTTGGCCCCCCGCATCGTAGCGGGAGTGTCATCGGATAGAGACATGGGATACATACTCTTGATGCCGTATGTTCTATTTGACCTCCCTGCGCTTCACTCTCTAAATACCATTGATCCGATAACCTGGTAATCTAACAGGGTGTACCGAGTGCAGAGTATCGTTCACCCCCTCTCTCATCGTACCCTCCGTTTGTATAGTCTTGCCCTTGCGGTCCTGGATAAATCCCATCGTCTAGTATCACCCCCAGGATTTTTAAATTTCCCCTACGGTCTCTAACAAACTCCTGTGGCCATCCCACCCACCTACAGAAGGTCCTTGGGAGCACATGCCATCCCACGATGCTGTGGACACAGAATTCCTGGACAAGGCCGGAGTCGGGGGTATATCCTCCTTGATGACCCTCCAATCTAGCTACGCTAGCAGATTTAGCCATAGGAAAGGGGAAAACCCAGGTATAGCAGGCTAAAAACAAGTATTTGGCCAGTTACGAGGTTGTGGTTCGCATGATGGCATGGGCGGGGATGAAACTCCGAGGGTTAGGAATGAAGTTGCTGAGCCACATTGGGGAGGAACTGCAGCAGGGAAAGAGCAGGAGGGAGTTAGACAGAGCGGCTAGAACTCTACTACCATCAGGGCCCGGCAAAGTTCCTAATTCTATAGCTAGTATCCTACTTATAACGAAGTCGCAAAGCGCAGATAGGTCATTCTTATCACTCCGTCTCTCATATCTCCATAGTAATATGAACGGATCATGCATGGGTGTCAGACGAAATAATGTAGGTAATCTAGCCCACGCTAGGGTTAATCTGCATTTTAAAGCCCAGCAGTAGCACGATTACTAGAACCCCCAACCAGGACGTTGAATCAACTGTATATTTTGTCTGTCTCTGCATGACCCCGAGAGCCCCCCCCCCCCGTCCCGTCCCCACCCCGCCGGATAAAACACCCCAGCGGCTCCCGGGCCAGGAGTCCCCTAGCCGCTTACTAGGCGGGCAGGGAACCAGATACCGTTCCAAATTTCCAATGTCAACCGTGAATTCGGCCGTAGTAATTACCCCCGGCAAACCATTTCTATCATTCGGAGGTTCTGTGCAAAAGAGACCAGTAAAGCGACTCTTTAAGGGAGCAGGAAAGGCGCATTCTGAACAGCCCTTATGTACCGCACAGAGGTGTATCCCATTTTCTCAGCCCCAATGCGGGGGAAATTGATGGGACTCAATTCCCATGCATCTGGGTCTCTTGCTAGCTTGTTCTATCCTGCGATTTTTCACCAGAAGCCGGTCCTCCCACCTCCAGACCATGCTCTTTTTTCTTTTTTTTTTTGCTAGAGTTTCACATTATCGTAAATGACTGACATCATACTTTGGTAGTGGTTTTCGAAGTTGAGGGGTCTGGAAAAAATTGATACCGGGGATTTTGGCTTAACTTGCCACTCTGGTTGATGTAAACTTGGCGCACACACAAGAGCGGTTAACCCATAGTCCTTTGCCCGCGCCTTTTGACAAGAACACCTCCTCCGTAGGGTCGAATATTTGGTTAGGAATATACAGTGCTGTGTTCCGGGGCGTACGCGCCGAGGTCAAGATGTCTGTAGCAAGTGCCGAAATCGTGGTAGCGGAAGGCTACCGGGACTCGGAAGTGGTACTGCAGACGGAGCGAAAGTAGGGTATCCCATTGACCGATCCGGCCGCATTGGGAGTGGGATCATACCAACGGTAAAGTAAATTCAAATACATATAGAGTTTCCGACGCGAACAGCAAAAGGGTTGTAATAGGTCGAGTGACAGCATATGTAAATTTAGTTGAAGAAAACTATTTGAAAGAATGAGGCGAATTCGGGGCCTGCGCGGGCGGCAGTGAGCAGGAGTAGAAGTGGTATATGGGCGGCATGTCGTATCTATTAAATTCGCGGAATGCGGTGTTCCCACAAGGAAGGAGTTGTAATGGTTAACATTTACTTTCGTCTGAATAGGATGCTCTCCCATGTTGCGTCGGTCGACCGTGGTAGGCCCCAAACGGGGCCAGTCTCGGGCAGCCGAGGCTACAAGAGATTCTCAGTTTTTCCCCAACCCGGGCACGGGGACTGCCGGCCATTACTTACGGGGAGCAATACTGCTTCCCCAAATCTGTTGTGAGAACTCGAGTTCACTCCCTTCCTAATCTCTGACGAGCCTATGGGGAAAAAGAGTTGTAACTTGGCCCAATTACGTTTCGATATCATTAGATTGCCCTTGCCGGATTAGCCCTCCGCCGAGTACACCGGGGTTAAATTTTAGCCTACGGTGTATCATAGAACCTCGGCACTATCAACACCATGCCGGTAATCGATGGACGGGGCCCTGTTACTATACTGGGTTTGTGCTCAACTTAGAGGCTATGATCCCGTGTGGCATTGGTTGTTTGCACTGCAGGAAAAATGTAGTATTTCTCGAACACTACGAGGTTCCGTCAAAGTCGGTGGGGCAAAAAAAAGAAAAGAGAAGAAAAGTTACGATACCGTGTTAATAGTGGATCGAACGGATCGCCGGCAGAGCGTCACTAGGAGAGATATGTTGGTAGAGAATTACAATAACAGCGAATATCGGAATCCCCTAAGCTTGCCCTCCCTCCCTCCCTGCTTCCTGCCTTCCTTCATGCCCGCTCAGCGGCGATCCACCTGTCGCTATAATACTCTATTTGTTAGTATGATATCGAACCGCCGACTTAAAGCGTCGGTCATCGACGTTCTCTCACCCCTATACCCCCAACCCTATTCCTAACAAATACTCGACCAACCGTCCTCTGTCTCACCCTTCGGGGCACCATTCCCCAGCCTTTCCAAACACAGCCAAAAGAGCAGATCCCTGGATGCTCCCGGTGAAACCGGGAGCAAACCAGTGAACCACGAATGTACAGGTATTCACCATGGTGGGGTGAGGGGATGATTACCCCTTTTCGCATCACCACGGTTCTGATGTTGGTGGCTGGGCTTGTTGAGGGTGAGGGGATTTGCATTATTGTAAATGAGTACTTCTGAAATAATATACCAGGATGCTTCGTGAAAGTCCACAATCAGAAATGGAAGTGAGAAAAGAAAAATACGCATCATACAAACAAGATTACTGCATAGGATTTAACCAGAACCAAAATATCAATCACCGCCAAGCGCCGTGGATGGCATGGAATAGTTCACAAGAGTCCCCATACCCATGGAATGTTAAAGACATGAAAAGAATGAAAGCGAGCAGGATTAAACTCAGTAGAAAAGCAGCAGGCACTATCCGGGAACCGAGGGTTGGGGTGGAGACGTATAGTTGAAGATGATCCACTTTGTGGGGAGTAACACTAGATGCCGATAGAACTGATGCTGGTTGTTCGGGAGTATTCTCGCAAGGAAGACCACCGGTTTCCGATGAATCAGGGTCGGGGTTTCCATATCCCGACGATAGCTTCACCGCACGCTGATACCGGCACCCAGCAGCATAAGACAGGGGTGTTCGGCCATCGTCACCCGGTGAATTGGGATTGACATCCCCACGTCCCAAAAGCAGCGTCACTACACTCTCATTGCCTCCCAAGGTAGCAAATGATAGGGGTGTTCGGCCCTCGCGATCCGGCGAATTGTGGTTGACGTCGCTACGTTCTAGAAGAAGCTTCACTACACCCAGATATCCTCTCGAGACGGCATGCGATAAGGGCGTTCGGCCATTCTTGTCCCATAAATTGGGATCGACATCCCCCCGTCCTAGCAGTAGTTTCACTACACTCTTCTTTGTTCCCGAGGCGGCAAATAATAGGGCTGTTCGGCCACCGTTGTCAGCCGAATTGGGATTAATATCCCCGCGTCCCAGGAGTAGCTTCATTACACCTTCATGCCCACTCAGGACAGCATGTAATAACGGCGTTCGGCCCATATGATCACATAAATTGGGATTGACGCCCGGGCGTTCCAGAAGTAGCCTCACTACATCTTCATTTCCTCCCAAGGCAGCAAGTGCTAGTGCTGTTTGTCCCTTGGCGTCCGATGAATTGGGATCGACATCAGCGCGTTCCAGAAGGAGCCTTACTACACCCCCATGTCCTCTCGAGACAGCAAGCGATAGGAGTGTTCGGCCACCCGTATCCGATAAATTGGGATTAACATCCCCATGCCCCAGAAGTAGCTTCACTATACCTTCATATCCCCGCCAGACAGCGAGCGATAGTGGTGTTCGACCCTTGTTATCCAATGAATTTGGATTGACATCTCGGCGTTTTAGAAGCAGCCGTACTATACGCTCATACCTGTACTCAGCGGCAAACGATAGGGGTGTTTGACCTCGGTTATCCGGTGAATTAGGATTGACATCCTTGCGTTCCAGAAGTTGCTTCACTACACCTACGTGCCCCCTCGAGACAGCAAGTGCTAGGGGTGTTCGGCCATTGTTATCCGGCGAATTAGGATCAACGTCCCCGCGTCCCAGAAGCTGCTTCACTACCCACTCATTTCCTGCCATAGCAGCAAGCGCAAGTGCTGTTCGGCCCCTAATGTCTGTTGAATTGGGATCGACATCCGCACGTTCTAGAAGTAGCGTTAGTGCAACTTCATGTCCTCCGGAGACAGCAAGTGATAGGGGTGTTCGGCCATCGTTTTCAGAAGAATTGGGATTGATATCTCGGCGTTCTAGGAGTTGATTCACTACGGCGTCGTACCCCCTCGCGGCGGAAAGTGACAGGGATGTTCGACCGTCGTTATCCGACAAATTGGGATCAACATCCTCACGTTCCAAAAGCAGCTTCACTACACCCTCTAGGTTCATCCCACTAGCAAATAAGAGGGGCGTTTGGCCACCGTTATACGCTGAGTTGGGATTCACACCAGCACATTCCAGAAGTAGTTTCACTAAACCTTTGTGTCTCCTCATGACAGCAAGTAATAGGGGTGTTCGGCCATTTCTATCTCGGGTATTAGGATTGACGTCCCCGCATCCGAGAAGTAGCTTCATAGCACATTCGTTCCCCAACTCCACTGCATTCCACAATACTGTCCGACCACCTTGAAGCACCGCGTCGGGTTTGATATCTTCCTGCTTTAGAAACAGCGCCACGAGCTCGTCCTTCCCATATCTCACAGCCCACATTAGTGGTGTGTCACCACTAGAATCGCGACTATTCACGTCCCATCCTTTCGTTCCGAGCATGGGATTCGCAATTGCCGTAATCCCCCAAAATGAGATGAAGTGTAGTCCACTAATTCCCTGAACGCGCTCCCGCCCGCTTTTGGGTATCATCCACCGCGAGAAAATAGCGGCGGACGGGTGGTTCTCATATCCGTCGAGTAGTCGCAGCGCCATAGATTCCACCTTCTTAGTCACCTCCCTGGCTGCATGGGCTCCCCAGAAACATGTGGCATATTCGACAAACCCTGCTGTCATTGGGACCGTGATGAGGTTTGATGGCAGAGCACGGACCGAGCGACAGTTTAAGTAGGTAAGACAAATTTCGGCCATCATCGAGTGGGCGGTTTCAAATAGTGTGGGCTGTTCCAAATATTCTTGAAGTGTAAGATGGAGGGGACGAACCATTCCAGTCCACTCGTCAATGATGACAAGTCCTAAGGTGCATTCTAGAATGGTTCGCATTGAAGGTACGCTGTCGATGTTAAAGTCTTCCCCTCCCGATCCTAACCCTAGTGCATGGCATAACTCTTCCGGTTTCAAGGGACGCATGCAGTGGGAGACCCACAACAGGGCTTCCATCCCAAGCCTCGCTTTGCTTCCACCCTGCGCCTTTATCCGATCCAACGTCGCGTCGTATGCGCCCTGTAAGCCAAGGTCATTGGTCATCCTATAAAGCATTTGTCTCCTGTTGTAAACCGTCGCCTCTGCAAGGATAGCATCCATATTGAGGCGAACAAGAAGAAATCTAGAGAGATCATCATTAGCCCTGTTTGTAGGATCCAAAATATCAAGATAATACATACATCCCCGAGATCTTTTGTGGAATAACCTTGATAATCTCGGTTTGTAAATCCTCATTCATTGCATCGAGCTCTGGGTCGTCATCCAACCTCATCCTAAGATACAACCCAACGTCATGCTCTCTGGGAGTTATCGCCAACGTCTTTGCAGTTTCGGGGAAATATTTTTGCACTTCCTCTTGGATGTGAGGCCTTCCAGTAAGGAATAGCCGTGTATTTGGGCACCCCCGGACAACGTGCTGTAAGGAGCTCCAGAGCTGGGTACGGTGTTTCAGAGGAAACTCATCTAAAGCGTCGATGCAGATAAAGCCCCGATCGCAAGGTGATAGACACTTGACGAGCATCTCGAGAATCTCGGGAAGCTTGAGTCCGCAACCATCAGCTTGACTTTTTGCACTCTCAAACGCCTTCTGTACTTCGTCCGGGATCTTTTTCAATGCTCCAATAACCTGTCTCAACACTGATCCTAACACAGCTCTCGCAGATTCCCCATTCCGAGCGTTGAAATCGCAGTACACGTAAGGGGTAGGCACAGTCTTTCCATCAATCCCGCTGCAAAGTGTATCGATTACAAGAGAACTATGCTAGTTATTTAGCATTATACTCATTTGGGGGCTGCGGAAGCTCATACCTGATGTACGTTTTCCCGACACCTGGATCTCCGTAACATAATAGGACTGGGTTTACCCCCGGGTCCTCTGATGTATGCCATGCAGAAAATTCAGGTGTGTCAAGAAGCCAGCCCCCCACTCCAGCCGCCCTGGTGTTACGAACAGCCTGGTGCCTTTCTCGTGATGTCAAAGGAGATAGCCACTCCAGAACCTGGCGTTTCCCATCGGGTGTGGATATGTTGCAGTTTGTAAAGGTATTGTAACTATTGTCGGTATTCCCACAATTCTGGTTGTTATTGCCGTAGTTCACACTCGGGTTCTGAGAATCTACGGGATTCATATCGTCCCGCGCATCAAAAATTCCAGGGATTCGACGTGTCACTAAATTTGTCTAGTTGTTGGGTCGGAATTTGTTGTTTGAGTAGAGCAAAGATGGGTATTGAAGTATCACAAGAGGGGGATAGATGTTGCTAGGGGTGATTTTGGAAAGTTTAAAATCTTTTATTACACAGCCTTACTCGTGCATGTTACACCACCTTTCCCTCCAAGAGAATCCATGCTCAGCCCCCAAGATGAATGTGGCCACCTAAGCGCCTGTATCTGACACCGATCATACAATTATCGGTACGCTTTTGGAAGTGCCAAGTACTCGGAGTAGGGATGAATGGAAAACTTACGGTGGTAAAACAGGGAATGGGGGATGATCGATTTGACAACGGGTGAAAAGCGATCAGGTTGGGGGATGTCTTGAACCCGTATTGTGGGACATCTTAAACTCCAATTGTTGCACTGAGTGACTAGTGACCCGCTGCCCGCAGCTAGATACTTGTATGCCTATTCAGAACTCAGCCAGTGGCCAAGGCTGTCGGTGCTGGTGCAGCAAATTAAAACTGTGATGTGCCTTCTTCAAATACCATCATCCAACTTTCTAATGTCAGCCAAGCCCCTGTTTTTTTTTCCAAAACTTCCTCACTGTTGACTTTCGTAGGGGATAGGAGGAGTTAAGTATATTGGATTAGAGACAGGAGTTAGCTCTCCAGAGCCTAAGCCACTAGGGGATAGGTTTCCGGAACCATGCCCTACGGTACTCTTGCTTGTTCTTTCTTGCTTTTTTTCTTGCTCGACCATATGGAAAGCTTGCCCCTCCCAACAGTTCTCTCACCACCTAAGGACAATTACATCCCCGGCGGTACGCTAAAATTTTGAACGATCTGGCTGGAGGGGAAAAAACGCTGAGAATCATCGGATCGCACGGTTGTGCAGGACCAACGCGGTGCACAGCACCATCCTTCCCCTCTTTTCTATCTACTCCCTCCCGTGCCCCGCTTCTTTCGCAACATCACTTCAACCCGCCATTAATCCTTCCCCAGGAGCAAATTTCAACGACAAAGCCGATATGGAAGGCGAAACAGACCCACCATTACACGGCAATCAAAACACACACTACCCCACCACTGTTTTTAACCTAAAAGACGTAACTTGCTGCACATTCTATGAACCAACTTATGAAAGAAGAACAAAGATTCTAGACTGGTTGCCTCAATTGGCATACCAGGGAAGGCACCAAGCTCTACGAGACGACCGGGTGGATGGAGTGGGAGACTGGCTGCTACGGACCGAGACGTTTTCTACATGGAGTACACAAGAGGACCGGTGGGCAATGGTTTCTACAGGGAGTAGACCAGAGGACCAGCGGGTGAAGCCTGTTCTATTTTGTTATGGAGATCCTGGGGTTGGTAAAACGTTTCTTAGGTACTAGCAGCCGCAGCCTCAAGCAAGTACAATGCTAAAAATTGGGACAGCTCTCTTGTAATCGATACACTTCGCAGAGATCTCTCTGGAAAGAATATAGCTGCCGCTTATGTGTACTGTGATTTTAGCGCTCGGAATGAGCTAACCACGAGTACTATATTGGGATCGGTGTTGAGGCAGGTTGTCGGAGTATCGAATGTCATCCCGCACGATCTAATGCAGGCGTTTGCGCGCGTGGAAACCGCGAATAATGTTTGCAATCTCCAGCTTGTCGAGATTCGGGAGATGCTCATCGAGTCTCTATCAAATTTTTCGGGGGGATTTATCTGTATTGACGCTTTGGATGAATTTCCTACAAAGAAGAGGGCTCAGCTCTGGGACTCTTTGCAGCGAATCGTCCGGGAGTGCCCAAACACTCGGCTATTTCTTACTGGAAGACCTCAAATTCGAGGAGAGGTGGTGAAATATTTTCCTGGCGATGCTGATATGGTTTCGATCAATCCAACTATGGAGGATATAGCCAGTTATATTGAGCATCGATTGGATGCGGACCTGGCTCCTGATGGGGTGGACGAGGAATTGCGACATGATATTCTCCGAGTTATTCTAGAAGAGTTCTCCGGCCTGTATGTATTGTCCCTGGGTGCTAGGTTCAAGGGGCTGGGCTAAAAGATACCTTTAGATTTCTCCTTGCTGCTCTCAAGATGGATGCAATCCTTGGCGAGGTGACCGTTCACAAGAGGAGGCAAGTACTGGGGAAAATGACCAATGGACTTGATCTGGGCAGCGCATATGAAAAAATGTTGGATCGGATTAGACAACAGGGCGGGAGCAAAGGGAAGCTTGGGATGGAAGCGTTGATGTGGATCTCACACTGTGAACGGCCCTTGAAATCGGAGGAATTGTGCATTGCGCTAGGGGTAGAATTAGGGGAGGAAGACTTTAACACCCACAACGTGCCTTCGGAAAAGGCTGTACTGAGTTGTACTTTAGGACTTGTCACAATTGACGAAGTGGCATCAACAGTTCACCTCCTTCACCCCACACTTCAGGAGTATCTTAGACGGCACCCCACCCTATTTGTTACTGCTCACTCCATGATAGCCGAAATCTGCCTCACGCATTTGAACTGTCGGTCAGTCTTGGGGCTTCCGCCCAGTATCGATAATGCCCTCGCGACAACACCATTCCTCGAATATGCTACGTGTTTCTGGGGGGCCCATGCAGCTATGGGGGTGACGGAGCAGGTGAAGTCTCTAGCGCTGCGGCTCCTTGACGGATACGAGAATCATATATCTGCCTCTATTCTCTGGCGAAAGAGGATACGCACGCGGTATCTTGCCGAGGATGTTCGGGGGATTAGTGGGCTGCATTGCATCGCATTTTGGGGCATTGCAGAGATTGCGAATGCCATGCTAGAAGGGAAAGGATGGGACATGGATTGCCGTGATTCTGAGGGCGACACACCATTGATGTGGGCTGTGAAATATGGAGATGACCGGATGGTGGACCTACTTTTAGAACAGAGAGATACCGAGCCTTGCCCGGTTGTTCGGGGCGGTCACGCGGTATTTCCATTGGCTACTCAGTGGCGGAACGAAGGCGTTGTGAAGCTACTTCTGGGATGCGGGGATGTCAATCCCAATTCATCGGATAGAAATGGACGAACACCCCTATTATATGCTACCATGGGTGGGGCGGAGGGTGTTGTGAAACTATTCCTGGAGCGCCGGGATGTCAATCCTGATCCACCAGACATCAATGGTCGAACGCCCTTATCGTTTGCTACTGGGTGGGGGCGAGAGGATCTAGTTAAGCCGTTTCTAGAACGCGGCGGTGTCAATCCCAATTCACTGGACAGCGAGGGCCGGTCACCCCTATCAATTGCCACCGAGTACCAATTTCAGCACCTGCTAGAACTATTGTCGGCTTACGGAAAACCCGATCGTGAATCTTCGGAAACCCGTGGTCAAGCAACAGCTACCCCTCCAAAAAAAAACACTCCAAGGCTCGAAGTAAGAGGCCCAGTACCGACACTAAAAGATGTTACCCCCCACACAACAGATGACCCTCCACTCAGCCCCTCCATCCCCCATTCCACCAAATCCGGGCACCCTCGGGAGCACCCCTCACCTCCCAGACCGCCTCCGCCACATCGCTTGGATTCAGCCTCAACCCCATCCACCCCTATGCTTATCTTCGGCCTCTGTTTAACATTTTCATTTCTTCTAGCTTTAATCTTGCTCCTCGATTCTCCCTGGCACGGGGCTTCTCGTAACCCATTTCGCGCTACCCTCGACGCTTGGCGGTGATTTGTATCTCAATTTCAGATAAATCCAGTCTCTTTTTATAATCTTATCTGTGCTTTAATTCCCTCCAATTGCAGACTTTCCTAGCTCTACCCGAGTAGTGTAGTCGTGAGAATTGAGGTGCGGTGCAATATTTCACCCCGCTTACAACTGCTATAACTCCGGGGCTAGCGGCCCCTCCTGCCAGAGCATCGCACCTAGAAATACCAACCCCCTGTGAAATATTCTACCAGCGATATCCCCTCCCGAAGCCCCTCCACTAAACTCACCAATTGTAGGCACACTTGGGCAGCGGATAAAAAGGGCGCCCCACGCCCCGCACCGCACCTCTCAACCACAACATGGAGAGTAGCTATTTCCTAGCACGACTCGATCATCACCCGTGCCCTGTACATCAGTCTGAAGTCTATCGCCCCCCAGAGTAGATCTAGACCCTAAATCACCGACTACTCTGAGACAAACCCTATTCCGCCCATCATTTCCGAGAACTGATGGATGAAAACCGATAAATGGCGTCCCGGAGGATGAAAGTGCGCGATGGCATTGGGTTGGGTTGGCAGTCAGATGTTGAGAGGGTAGATTGGATAGTTTCAGGGAAGCTTCTCAGACACGTAGAGGTGAATAGTTGTAAATGCGGTAGAAGGCATCGGTTGGGGTAGTGGTGAGAGTATCATACCCTGGCCATACCCTGCCGTGACGTGGGAGAATATTAGAAATTTGTTCCTCACCACATGCTCTAGCCCCACAAGTTGGTGCTCGTACCGGTAGAGTTCATATCCCGAAATCCTACAGTACATAGCTAATTGAAACTGTTTTTAGAGGCTGGTTTCTAGCTTGCAACTCACCAACCTGAGAACTAGACAGTAGTCCGTTATCCTTCCCAGAAAAGAAGGCGTCCATTAGATCCAGTGATACAAAGGAAGCCAATCCCTTCCGGATCCCGATGGATCAGATGGATCAAGTCTCGAGCAGCCCGAAAAGTTGAAAACCACGTAAACTTAATAAGAACGTGCCAAACTCCGGACCCCGACTAACAAACTTCCCCCTCAGCCCCCCCGTCTTCATAGATGGAGCCCCCCCCCCTACGGGTGCACCGGCGCAAACCGTGAGTTTTCGCACTGAACGGCACCCAGCAACTACCCCTGAGCCTCGCGAGGCTAGGGGTTTAGTTTCTGGATGTGGTAGGTTTAGCGGTCTCTGAGTCTGCCAGAGGGGTGGTTTCTGAGCATAGTACTTGCAATTCAGTAATAAATCTGATTACCCAACCGGCCTCCTTCACTACTTGGGTGAGAGTCATAATTCTGCTTCAGTGGAGGATAGTGCAACAGTCTACTATTGCTGCATGACCCTGCTACCCCCCATCCCATCCCATCCCCTGCCGGATGAAACACCTCCGCTTACTGGGCGAGCAGAGAACCAAATGCTATTCCAAACTTCCCATGTGAATGGGTGGATCTAGCCATAGTAATTTCCCCTCACAAACTTTTACTATCATTCAGTGATTCTGTGCAAAAGGGACTAGAAAAATGACTCTTAAAAGGAGCAGGAGAGGAGAATCCTGAACACCCCTTACGTACCGTATAGAGGAGGTGTATCCAATTTACTTAGTCCCAATGATAGGGGAAGTTGGTGGGACTCAATTCCCTTGGTTATTTGAATTTCGTACCAACTTATCCTCTCTTGTCATTTTTGAAAAGAAGCTGGCTCTTTCATCTCCCAACTACATTTTTTTTTTCCTCCTTGTTAGAGTTTCACATTATTGCAAATAACTGATATCCCAGATTTTGGTTGAACTTACCACTCTGTTTCACGTAAACTTGGTACAAAACAAGAGCGGTTAGCCTATGGTACCTTGTCCCTAGCATTTCGTCAAGAATACCTCCCCCGTAGGGTAGAATATTTGGCGAGGAATCTACAGTGCCGATTTATTTTTTGGGGAGGGGGGGGGGGGGGGCGGCGCCGAGGTCAAGATGTCCGTAGCAAGTGCCGAAACTGGGGCACAGGAAAGGCGACCGGAACTTAGAAGTGGTACACGAAAGGAAAAGAAATTCCCAACGATCGCGACCCACATCGAAAGTTATTGCCTAAGAGCTCTGCTGAATGGTCATTGCTGGAGATTAAGGTCCCTACCGACCTGCGAGATGTGCGCATTTTACAGTTTGTTACTGGATTAGTGAACCTAAATCCACCACCGGAATGATGGGAACGACACTTCCTGACAATGGTAAAGTAACCTGACTTAATGCAAATCCTGATGTTTTGATATTCACGGGAAAAAATAATTTTTTCATTCATGGAAACTACAGCTGTAAGTAGCAGCCTGGGCTTAAAGTGTGAGTATCAGAGAGCGATGCCTCTGGATACGATATGAGGTAAGCTACGTTTCACCTTAGCTGCAAGGTATCCCGTTGATCAATCCGGTCGCATTGGGAGTGGGATCATACCAACGGTAAAGTAAATTCAGATATCTGCTTCCCGACGTAGAGAGAGTCAAGAAGGGTAGTAGTGTATCGAGTAACAGAATATGAAGTATTTAAGAAAAATGATTCAAAGAATGAGGCGAATGAGGCACCTGTGGGGGCAATGGGCAGGAGTAGAAGTGGCATATTGGCGGCATGTCGTATCTAAATTCGTGGAATGCGGTGTCCCCACAAGGAAGGAGTTGTAAACGATAACATTTACTTTCGTTAGTGAATAGGGTGCTCTCCCATATCGCCCCCATCGACCGTAGTAGGGCCCAAACGGGGCCCGTCGAGCTCGGGCAGCCGAGGCTACAAGAGAATTTCAGATTTTCTCATACAAGAATAGGACACGGAATCTCGGTGATTCTATGGTAGTGGCGGTCCCGCTGATAATTAGTCTCCCAATTTTTCCCCAACCTGGCCACGGGGACTACCGACTATCGTTTACGGAGAGCAATACTGTTTCCTCAGATCTGTTGTGAAAACTCGAGTTCGCTCTCTTCCCAATCTGCGACCGGAAAATAGAAGGAAAGAGTTGTAACTTGGCCCAATCGCATTTCGATATCATTCGATTGCCCTTGCCAGGTTGGCCCAAAAACGATTACACTAGAGTTAGATTTTAGCCTACGGGGTAGAAACTAGGCACTGTCAATACCGTGCTAGTAAGGGATGGACAGGGCCCCGGTATTGATTTTGTGCCTAACTTAGGGGCTGTAATCCCCGGTACGGCATCGGTTCTTTGCACTGCAAGCAAAATGTAGTATTAATCAAACACCGGGAGGTTTCGTCAGAGTCGGGAGAGCAAAAAAGGAGAAAAGAAAAGTCATGATATCATGTCAATAGCGGATCGAACGGATCGCCGGCAGGACATCACTTGAAGGGATATGTTGGTAGAGAATCACAATAACAGTGGATATCGGAATCCCCTATGCTTCCTTGCTTCCTTGCTTCCTTCCTTCCAGATCAGAGGTGAACCCCCCGTCGCTATAATACACCATTTGTTAGCAGGATATTGAACCGCCGATGGAAAGCGTCGGTCATTGAGGTTCTTTCCCCCCATACCCCCAACCCTATTCCCGGCAAATACTCGTCCAACCGTCCTCTGTCTCACCCTTCGAGCCACCGTTCCCCAGCGTTTCCGAACACAGCCAAAGAGCAGATCTCGCCCTGGATGCTCCCGATGAAAATGGAAGCAAACTAGTGAGCAATGAATGCACAGATATGCACCAAGGCGGGGTGAGGGTATTTGCATTATTATAAATGAATACTTCTAATATAATACACCAGGATGCTTCGCGGGGGGTTCACAATCAGAAATGGAAGTAAGAAAAGAAACATACGTATCATATAAATAAGATTATTACATAGGATTTAACCAGCGACAAAATATTAATCACTGCCGAGCGCCGTGGATGACATGGAATAGTTCAGAAGAGTCACCATACCCATGGAATGTTAAATACATGAAAAAGAATGAAAACGAACAGGATTAAACTTAGAAGAAAAGTAGCAAATAACATCCGGGAACCTGGGGTTGGGGTGGAGCCGTCTGGTTGAAAATGATCCGCTTTGTGGGGAGTAACATTAGGTGCCGGTAGAACTGATGTTGGTTGTCCGGGAGTATTCTGGCAAGGAAGAGAGGCTGTTATCCGGCCACCGGTTTCCGAGGATTCAGGTTCGGGGTTTCCATATCCCGACGATAGTTTCACCACACGCTGATACCGGTACTCAGCAGCATAAGATAGGGGTGTTCGGCCATCGTTATCTTGTGAATTGGGATCGGAAGACCCATGGTCTAGAAGCAGCTTCGCTACACGCTGATGGCAGCACTCGGCAGCAAAGGATAGGGGTGTTCGGCCATTTTTGTCCGATGAGTTGGGATTGACGTCCTCGCGTTCCAAAAGTAGTTCCACTGCGCGTTCATATCCATTCAAAGCAGCAAACGATAGGGGCGTTTGGCCATTGTTGTCTGGTGAATTGGGGTTGACATCCTCGCGTTCTAGAAGTAGCTTTATTACATCCTCACCTCCCCCCGAAACAGCAATTGATAGGGGTGTTCGACCGCCGCTATCCGGTGAATTGGGATTGACATCCCCACATCTTAGAAGCAGCTTCACTACACCTTCATTGCCCCCCAAGGTAGCAAATGATAGGGGTGTTCGGCCCTTGTGGTCTAGTGAATTGTGATTGACGCCGCTACGTTCGAGAAGTAGCTTCACTACACCCTCATATCCTCTCAAGGCAGCATGCGATAAGGGCGTTTGGCCATTATGGTCCCGTAAATTGGGATCGACATCCCTCCGTGCTAGCAGTAGTTTCACTACACTCTCTCCTGCTCCCGAGGCGGCAAATGATAGCGCTGTTCGGCCACCGTTGTCAGCCGAATTGGAGTTAATATCCCCTCGTCCCAGGAGTAGCTTCATTACACCTTCATACCCACTCAGGACAGCATGTAATAGCGGCGTTCGGCCCATATGATCACATAAATTGGGATTGACGCCCGGACGTTCCAGAAGTAGCCTCACTACATCTTCATTTCCTCCCAAGGCAGCAAGTGCTAGTGCTGTTTGTCCCTTGGCGTCCGATAAATTGGGATCGACATCAGCGCGTTCCAGAAGGAGCCGCACTACACCGTCATGTCCTCTCGAGACAGCAAGCGATAGGAGTGTTTGGCAACCCATATCCGAAAAATTGGGATTAGCGTCCTCGCGCTCCAGAAGTAGCTTCACTACACCTTCATATCCCCTCCAGACAGCGAGGGATAGTGGTGTTCGACCCTTGTTATCCAACGAATTTGGATTGGCATCTCGGCGTTCCAGCAGCAGCTGCGCTACGCGCTCATACCTATACTCAGCGGCAAATGATAGGGGTGTTTGGCCCCGGTTATCCCTTGAATTAAGATTGACATCCTTGCGTTCTAGAAGTTGCTTCACTACACCTTCATGCCTTCTCGAGACAGCAAGTGCTAGGGGTGTTCGGCCATCGTGATCCGATGGATTGGGATAGACATCCGCGTGTTCTAGAAGTAGCTCCAGCACAGTTTCACGCCCTCTGGAGGCAGCAAGTGACAAAGGTGTTCGGCCATTGTTATCCAACGAATTAGGATCAACGTCCCCACGTCCCAGAAGTAGCTTCACTACACTGCCATTTCCTGCCATAGCAGCAAATGCAAGTGCTGTTCGGCCCCTACTGTCTGTTGAATTGAGATCGACATCCGCACGTTCAAGAAGTAGCGTCAGTGCAGCTTCATGTCCTCCGGAGGCAGCAAGTGATAGAGGTGTTTGGCCATCGCTCTCGGGGGAATTGGGATTTATATCCCGGTGTTCCAGAAGTCGCTTCACTGCAACGTCGTACCCCCGGGCGGCAGCAAGTGACAGGGATGTTCGGCCATCGTTATCCGAGGAATTGGGATCAACATCCTCGCGTTCCAAAAGCAGCTTCACTACACCCTCTAGGTTCTCTCTACTAGCAAATAAGAGGGGCGTTTGGCCACAGTTATCTGCTGAGTTAGGATCCACACGAGCGCATTCCAAAAGTATTTTCACTACACCTTTGTGTCTCCCCATGACAGCAAGTAATAGAGGAGTTCGGCCCTTGTCATCCAAGGAATTGGGATTGACGTCCCCGCGTCCGAGAAGTAGCTTCGCAGCATAGCCATTCCCCAACTCCGCTGCAATCGATAATACTGTCCGGCCACTTTGAAGAACCGCGTCGGGTTTGATATCCTCCTGCTCTAGAAATAGCGCCACGAGCTCGTCATTTCCATATCTCACGGCCCAGGTTAGTGGTGTGTCACCATCAGAATCGCGACCATTCACATCCCATCCTTTCATTCCCAGCATGGGAGTCGCAATTTCTGTAACCCCCCAAAATGAGATACAGTGCAGTCCACTAATTCCCTGAACCTCGTGCTCCCGGCGGCCCCCGGGTATCTTCTCCCGCCAGAAGATAGCGGCGGACGGGTGGTTCTCATATCCGTCAAGCAGTCGCAACGCCATAGATTTCACCTCCTCGGTCATCCCCCTGGCTGCATGAGTTCCCCAGAAGCATGTGGCATATTTGGCAAACGTTGCCGTCGTCGGGACCGTGTCGAGGTCCGGTGGCAGCGCACTGACCGAGCGACAGTTTAGGTAGGTGAGACAAATTTCGGCCATCATCGAGTGGGCCGTTACAAATACCGGTAGTGTGGAATGTTCCAGATATTCTCGAAGTGTAAGATGCAGGGGACGGACCGCTGAAGTCCACTTGTCAATAGTGACAAGTCCCAAGGTGCATTCTAGTACGGTTCGCATTGAAGGTACGTTGTCGATATTAAAGTCTTCTCCCGATTCTACCCCCAGCGCATGGCATAACTCTTCTGGTTTCAAAGGACGCATGCAGCGGGAGACCCACAACAGCGCTTGCACCCCAAGCTTCGATTTTCCTCCAGCCTGCTTCCTTATCCGATCCAATGTCGCGTTGTACGCATCCTGTAAGCCAAGGCCATTGGTCATCCTATGAAGCGTTTTTCTCCTGTTGTAAACCGTCGCCTCTGCAAGGATTGCATCCATATTGAGGCGAACAAGAAGAAATCTAGAGAGATCATCGTTAGCCCCGCTTGTAAGATCCAAACCCTCAAGATAATACATACATCCCCGAGATCTTTTGTGGAATAATCCTGAGAATCTCGGCTTGTAATTCCTCATTCATTGCATCAAGCTCTGGGTCTTCATCCAACCTGCTCCTAAGATACAACCCAACGTCATGCTTGCTGGGAGTTATCGACAACATCTCTGCAATTCCGGGGAAATATTTTCGCACTTCCTCTTGGATGTGAGGCCTTCCAGTAAGGAATAGTCGTGTATTTGGGCATCCCCGGACAACATGTTGTAAGGAGCTCCAGAGCTGAGTACGGTCCTTCATAGGAAACTCATCTAAAGCGTCGATGCAGATAAAGCCCCGATCGCAAGGCGATAGACACTTGACGAGCATCTCGAGAATCTCGGGAAGCTGGAGTCTGCAACCATCAGCTTGGCGTTTTGCGCGCTCAAACGCCTTCTGCACTTCATCCGGGATCTGTTCCAATGCTCCGACAACCTGTCTCAACACTGATCCTAACACAGTTCTCGCAGATTCCCCACTCTGAGCGTTGAAATCGCAGTACACGTAAGGGGTAGGCACAATCTTTCCATCAATCCCGTTGAAAAGTGTATCGATTACAAGAGAGCTATGCCGATTTTTCAGCATTATAATGTCTTGGGGGCTGCGGAAGCTCATACCTGATGTACGTTTTCCCGACACCTGGATCTCCGTAACACAATAGGACTGGCTTTACCCCCGGGTCCTCGAGATTATGCCATGCAGAAAAGACTTCAGTGGCAAGAAGCCAGCCTCCCACTCCAGCTGCCCTGGTATCACGAACAGCCTGGTGCCTTTCTCGTGATGTCAAAGGAGATAGCCACTCCAGAATCTGGCGTTTCCCATCGGGTGTGGATATGTTGCAGTTTGTAAAGGTATTGAAACTATTGTCGATATTCCCACAATTCTGGCTGTTGTTGTAGTTCACAGTCGGGTCCCGAGCACCTGCAGGATCCACTCCGTCACGCGCATCAAAATTTCGGGGATTCGACATGCCACTGAGCTCGTCTGGCCTACCAGTAGGGTATTGGCTGTTAGGTTGGAATATGTTGTCTGGGCAAAGATGAGTATTGAAGTATCGTTAAAGGTTGCCAGGGGTGATTTTGAAAAATTTAAAATCTCTTATCCCACAGCTGGAAGAGTAACGTACTAAGACCCGCGCAGATTACAGTACGGTACTCGAGTACACCTCGCTTCCCTCCAAGAGAATCCTTGCTCATCCCTCAAGACGAATGTGGCCACCCAGTGCCCGTAAAAAAGTTGTGTTGAGCCACAAGTGATGTTGAGCTAGCAAGTTTAATATCATAATATCCAGTAAACTAAAACTACCGCGAAGTGATGTTGAGCTGGCAGGCACTCTCTTGAGAGTGCCCAGGTTGCGAGCGAGCGAGCAACCATGGTTGTGACAGCTAGACACAACCTTGGCACGAGGATGTGAAAGTCTTATCCTTGCTTCTGCCACCTAATCTTCGTAGCACTCCTCTAGTCAGAATAACTTAACATATCAACACAAATATCTCATGGAGGGTTCAGGTAATTTCAAATTTAGTGCTTCAGGAGCTACATTCTAGTGGTACATAGTATAATAAATTTATGGGTGTTGCATGCAGCCTTATGAAAACATTGGTAATTTTTGTTGGAAAGTTGGTATCGAGTCAAGGCTTCCGAAACTGTGCCCTTTTCTTGTCCCTGCCCTTTTCTATCTTTTCCCGCTCGACCCACGGGAGGAGCCTGCCCCCTTTATACTTCCCAAAATCACAAGGACTCGTAACCATTCTCCCAGCCTTCCCAACAGTTCTCTCACTACCACAATTATCTACAATTCTGTCCCCACGACTACAAGGACGATACATCCCCGACGGCGCGTTAAAACAGTTGAATGATCTGGCAGGAAGAAAACCCGCTAAGAACCATTGGGTCGCGCAGTTGTACTCGTACAACGGTGACGCGGCGCACAGCACCATACCTACCCTCTTTTCCATCTACCCCCTCCCCTGCTTCCCTTCTTTCACAACCTCACTTCAACACGCCATTAATTCTTCCCCAGGAACAAATTTCAACGGAAAAACCGAGATGACAGACCAAAAGAAGATTCTACGCTGGTTGCCTCAATTGGCATACCAGAAAAGGCACCAGGCTCTAGGTGACGCACGGGTAGATGGTGTTGGAGATTGGCTGCTACGGACAGAGGCGTTCTCTACATGGAGTACACCAGAGGACCGGCGGGCGAAGCCTGTCCTATTTTGTTATGGAGATCCGGGGGTTGGTAAAACGTTTCTCAGGTACTAGCTGCCGCAGCCCCCAAGCAAGTACAATGCTAAAAATTGATACAGCTCTCTTGTAATCGACAGACTCCGCAGACAAACTATTCAATGGGGCACATTTGCCGCTTATTTGTACTGTGATTTCAGCGCCCAGAATGAGCTAACCACGACTACTGTGTTGGGATCGGTGTTGAGGCAGGTTGTCGAAAAGATGGGGTTTATTCCGCGCGATCTAGAGAGCGCTTTTATGAACGTGGATGTCACGACTGATATTTGCAATCTCCAGGTTGTCGAGATTCGGGAGATGCTCATCCAGCCTCTGTCAGATTTCGAGGAGGCATTTATCTGTATTGACGCTTTGGATGAATTTCCTCCAAAGAAGAGGGCTCAGCTCTGGGACACCCTCCGGCGAATTGTCCGCGAGTGCCCAAACACTCGGCTATTTCTTACTGGAAGACCTCAAATTCGAGGAGAGGTGGTGAAATATTTTCCTGGCGATACTGATATGGTTTCGATAAATCCAACTATTGAGGATATCGCCACTTATATTGAGCATAGATTGGATGCGGACCTAGCTCCCGATGGGATGGACGAGCAATTGCGACGCGATATTCTCCGAGTTATTCCAGAAGAGTTCTCCGGGCTGTATGTATTGTCTCTGGGTGCTAGGTTCGAGAGGCTGGGCTAAGAAATGCCTTTAGATTTCTCCTCGTTGCTCTCAAGATGGATGCAATCCTTGGCGAGGTGACCGTTCACAAGAGGAGGCAAGTACTGAGGAAAATGATCAATGGACTTGATCTGGGCAGCGCATATGAAAAAATGTTGGATCGGATTAGACAGCAGGGCGGGAGCAAAGGGAAGCTTGGGATGGAAGCGTTGATGTGGATCTCACACTGTGAACGGCCCTTGAAATCGGAGGAATTGTGCATTGCGCTAGGGGTAGAATTAGGGGGGGAGGACTTTAACACCCACAACGTGCCTTCGGAAAAGGCTGTACTAAGTTGTACTTTGGGACTTGTCACAATTGACCAAGTGGCATCAACAGTTCACCTCCTTCACCCCACACTTCAGGGGTATCTTAGACGGCATCCCACCCTATTTGTTACCGCTCACTCCATGATAGCCGAAATCTGCCTCACGCATTTGAACTGTCGGTCAGTCTTGGGGCTCCCGCCCAGTATCGATAATGCCCTCGCGACAACACCATTCCTTGAATATGCTACGTGTTTCTGGGGGGCCCATGCAGCTGTGAGGGTGACGGAGCAGGTGAAGTCTCTAGCGCTGCGGCTCCTTGACGGATACGAGAATCATATATCTGCCTCTATTCTCTGGCGAAAGAGGATACGCACGCGGTATCTCGCCGAGGATGTTCGGGGGATTAGTGGGCTGCATTGCATCGCATTTTGGGGCATTGCAGAAATTGCGAATGCTTTGCTAGAAGTAAAAACATGGGACATGGATTGCCGTGACTCTGAGGGTGACACACCATTGATGTGGGCCGTAAAATATGGAGATGACCGAATGGTGGAGCTACTTTTAGAACAAGGGGACATCGAACCTCGCGTGGTTCAGGGCGGTCACGCGGTATTTCCATTGGCTGCTCAGTGGCGGAACGAAGGTGTTGTGAAGCTTTTTCTAGAGTGCGGGGATGTCAATCCCAATTCATCGGATAGAAATGGACGAACACCCCTATTATATGCTACCATGGGCGGGGCGGAGGGTGTTGTGAAACTATTCCTAGAGCACCAGGATGTCAATCCCGATCCACCGGACATCAATGGTCGAACGCCCTTATCGTTTGCTACTGGGTGGGGGCGAGAGGATCTAGTTAAGCCGTTTCTAGAACGCGGGGGTGTTAATCCCAATTTACTAGACAACAAGGGCCGATCACCCCTATCAATTGCTGCCGAGTGCCAGTTTCAGGACCTGCTGAAACTGTTATCGGGTTATGGAAACACCGATCGCGAATCTTCAGAAACCCGTGGTCAAGCAACAGCTGCCCCCCATTCCACCAAATCCGGGCCTCCTCAGGGGCGACCCTCACCACCCAGACAGCCTCCACCAAATCTTTTGGATTCAGCCTCAGTCCCATCCACCCATATGCCTATCTTCGGCTTATGTTCAGCATTTTCTTTTTTTCTTCTAGCTTTAATCCTCCTCCTCGTTTTCCCCCGGTACGAGGATTCTCGTAACCCTTTTCGCGCTACCCCTGACGCTTGGTGGTGATTTGTATTTCAATTTCAGATGGATTAAGCGTTTCTTTTTGTAATCTTATCTGTGCTTTGATTTTCTGCAATTTCAGACTTTCCTAGCTCCACTCGAGTAGTATAGCCGTGCAATTGAGGTGCGGTGCAATATTTCACCCCACTTACAGCTACAGTAACTCCGGCCCGGCAGCCCCTCCTACCAGAGCATCGCACCTAGAAATACCAGCCCCCTGTGAATTGCTCTATCAGCGATATCCCCTCCCGAAGCCCCTCTTCTAAGCTCATCTATTGTAGGCAAACTTGGACAGCGGATAAAAATGGTACCCCGCGCTCCGCACTGCACCTCTCGGCCACAATATGGAGAGTAGTCATTTCCTAGCATGACTCGATCATAAACCGTGCCCTATACATTGCCCTGAAGTCTACCGCCCCCTAGCGTAGATTTAGACCCTAAATTACCGGCCACCCTCGAGACAAAGTCGGTTCCTCCTACCATTTCCGAGAGTTGATGGATGAAAACTGGTGAATGGCGTCCCAGAGGATGGAAGTGCACGATGGCATTGAGTTGGTAGTCAGATGTTGAGAGGGTAGATTGGATGGTTTCAGGAAAGTTTCGCAGAGACGCGGAAGTGAGTCACCTTCGTTAAATATGCAGTAGACGGCAGTATCTGAGGTGGTAGTGAGAGTACCCCGGCCACGCCCACCGTGACGTGGGAGAATAACAGAAATTAATTCCTCACCCCGTGCCCCAGCCCCACAAGTGACAGAGTGCGTATCTCGAATTCCTATATAACCGGTTGAACCTGTTTTTAGAGGCTGGTTTCTAGCTTGCAACTCACCAACCTGAGGGCTGAACAGTATTCCGTTATCCTTCCCACAAAAGAAGGAGTCCACTGGATCCAGCGATACAAAGGAAGCCAATACCTTCCGGGTCCGGATGGATCAAGTCTCGAGCAGTCCAAAAGGTTGAAACTCATGTAAACTTAATCAGAACGTGCCAAATTCCGGAACCCCCGCCTAACAAACTTCCCCCTCAGCCCCCCGGCTTCATAGATGGAGCCCACCCTACCAGTGCTCCGCTGCAAGCTGTAAGTTTTCACACTGAACGTCACCCGGCAACCACCCCCGAGCCTCGGGAGGTTCTAGCACCGTGTATACAAGGAGCCGCTACGAAAAAAAACATCGTACGGAGATATTTGGTGGTCTAGACGCAACGACGCCCAACCGCCCGGCAGACTGCGCAGAAGACCCCCTTTCAATATCTAAGAGAGTCTGCTCCGAAACCTTTTCACGAGTGAGCTTTTCGAACGAACTAATAAAACCCTAACCCTGATATTTAGACTGTCGAGGGTTCGCATAACTAGGGGGATAACTACTACAGTATCCATGGAAACATCATTTTACGGGGAGCACAAGTAGGGGGGTCTTAGCCCGCGAGTTCCTCGGTGGCCATCTCTGGGAGGTAGGCGGGAAAGGATGCAGTCGGTGGAAGAACTCCCTTAGCAAGGGATGAGTAACCAATCACTTCCAAAAAACAATTAATAACTCGATCGCTTCAGAGTCCTCACTCAGGTGGGGCGGATTTCCAGTAAGAATCTGGAAGGGCCCGATGGGATCCAGCAAATCGTCCTCTATCTAGGTCCTAAAATTTCCAGAATCTGGACTGCCCCACATTGGTTCAGATTTGGGATGTTTGTGTAGAGAAACTTGTGCACTCGTACTGTACTGTACCGTACAACTAGTCAACTAACCAGCCCAAGACAGAAAATAGAGGACCGCCAGCCGACTATGCGATGCCATCCTGTGCAAAATCATATCCTACTCCGATTTATTAGGTCTTGTATGTGTGGTTACACTTTGTCACAATGAATATGATACCGAAATTTAGTTAAAAAAAAATTTCACGGGAATAATCTGCTAGAGATAAATTTGTCTTTGTCCCAAACTCCAGACTTCTTTTCTAAATCTCAATAGGAAGACTCGCACCATGATTTCCTCCAACAAAAAAGACATCCTTGCTCCTTTCCTGCTTGTTATCGAACGCAGGATCTTCCTGGAGGTACCGGTACAGCACGTAGGGTATTCTAGCCCAGAATTTAAGGATGTAAGTAATTTCTGCAACCCAATCCTAATTTGGTATCTGGGGTGATCATTCAGCTCACTTCTCCCGATGCGAAATACCGGTATGCTGCATGGGCGCAACCGTCAATAAGGCAAGGCTGATCCCTTATCCGTCGCCTACAGGCACAGTACGGTAACACAGGCGGTAAGTTCCCATCGCCCCATCCAATCACCCGAGCCCCCCGGTCACCGTTCGATACTCCCCGCTTTTTACGATAGAGCGACGGGGCCCCCATGTCTAAGCAAAAAGGTAAAAGTCAGAAATCCACCGCTTCCACTGTCATTCCCCCCAGAGTACTCGTACACGGCGACACGGACCTCCCACCATGAAGTAGTTTCCTTTCCCTCTCAAGTATCCGCAAGGGTTCCGACTTCCAACTTGTAATTTTCCCTTCCGGGTGGGGCGCTATCCGTATTAACAGATCTCTAAGCGTTAGCGATAAGAGCCTCCTCCATCTTCTTCCACCCCTGCTCCCATCCGAGGCTCTGTGGAGGATAGACTTACGTGTTCCCGTTCCGCGATAGCTTAGGAAGTGAGCTACTACACAGCGCGCTGTCCCCGTTCTAGATAGATTTATATGACCTGGTCTACTGTAGCCGTAGGATAGTGCCGTAGCTTGTGAAGCGCCCGGATTATATCGTAGTGCTGCTGCTAGCTCAACTCCGTGACGGGCGGAGAGCTTGCACTGTACTGTACCGTACTCGTACGGTTGATGGAAGCTGCGGTTAAACCGTACTCGTACAGTACGAGCACAGTACAGTACCACCCCCACCCCTTTGATTTCAGGTCTCCCATGAGGGAATCAATTTTTGCAGAAGCAATACTGTAAAGGTGGGGTTGCATATCTATACATTTTGGGCGGGAGGAGCAAACAACAAAAAACTCGAGTTATAAATAAAGAAATAAACTTCCCACATGCCTAGTCGGCAGCAGTGAAGTCAAGTCTAATACCGGTAGTCTACTGTACTCGAGGACGTTAGGAGCCACAAGCAGACTTTGTGTTCCGAACTGGTCCCAAAGTCGATTCAACCAAACATCAGGCACGAGAAGAGTGCGCAGTACTGTACGAGTATTCCCAGCCTAGGGGCGGGATGCCAGCTAACACTATGCCACTAAATCGCGATAAAACAGAATCGCCATCTTCTCACTGGAGGATGAGCCTGACTTTGTCTCGGGGAGGAAATGGTTGGATGCTTGCGTTGCCATCAGCCGCAGTTGCCATAATCAAGCCCCTCCGACCAGCTCCTGTCCATCGCCTCTATGCCACCCCTTCCTGAGCTCCCACAGCGGTTTCAACGATAGTAACTATACCCCTCAACGAAATGGATCCGCCATCAAATTACTACCCAGTCCTTACATTGAACAACGACGAAGGAAATGCTGCGGGCGGTCGTGAGAGTATGCGGGACGACAGCGATGTATCCGTAACCGATGAGCCATTGGACACGCTAGAATGGCTATCCCCGCAGACACCCCGGGAAAGGCACCAGGCTATACGCGCCGGCCGGGCCGACGGGGTAGGAGACTGGCTTCTTCAGACACCCGAGTTCGTGAAATGGCGTAGAGATGGAGACTGTCCCGTCAACCAAGTTTTGTTTTGCTATGGGGCTCCCGGGGTTGGCAAGACGTGTCTTAGGTGCGAGCGGCGTTGATTTTCCTAAAATAGGTCATGCGGCTAAAAAGCAGCCATAACAGTTCTCTCGTGATAGACGCACTGTGCGAACGGATCGATGGGGAGAAAAGTGCGGCCGTCGCTTATATCTATTGCGACTTCAATGCTGAGAGCGAGGAGCCTGCAGCCACAATGCTGGGGGCCCTATTGAAGCAGGTTGTCGGAGGATTAGGCCGGATTCCGGTAGAAGTACAGAACGCCCTTGAGTCCGCAAAGGCCCAGGTAGACGGTCGAGGACCCCGGCTTCCAGAAATCCTATCGATGCTCACAAAGTCGCTATCATACTTTCCCCGGGGGTTTGTCTGCATAGATGCTTTGGACGAGTTTCCCGCAAAGCACCGGCCGGAACTCTGGGAAGCTCTGAAGTGTATTGTCCGGGAGTGCTCAAACACTCGGCTATTCCTTACCGGGAGGCCCCACATTTTAGATGAGGTTCAAAAATGTTTCCCTGGGGGTGTTGATATGATTGCCATAAGCCCTGCAAAAGAAGATATTGGACTATATATTAAGATGAAGTTGAGGAGGGACCTAATGGCCGATGAAATGGATGAGAAATTACGGGCGGATATTCTCAAAATTATTCCCCAAAAATTGTCTGAAATGTACGCATCGTTGGACATTCTAAACTTCAGGTTATCTAATAACGCTCTTAGATTCCTCCTCGTTTCCCTCGCGATGGACGAAATCCTCGCGGAGGAGTCTATTCACTGGAGACAACAGGCACTGCATAGGGTGGCCAATGGGCATAATTTAGAGTACGCATACAGCATGACATTGGCTCGCATAAGGGACCAGGGTGGATATGGATCGAAACTGGGAATGAATGCACTAATGTGGGTTTGTCGCTCTGGACGACCACTGGATGCCGGGGAGTTGTGCCATGCGTTGGGGGTTGGAATAGGGGGGAAAGACTTCAACATTCACAATGTACCTTCGATACGCACCGTACTAAGCAGCACCCTAGGACTTGTCACAATTGACGAGAAATCATCGACAGTCCGTCTCCTACATTTTACACTTCAGGAGTATCTTGAAAAACAACCCACCCTATTCGTCACCGCCCACTCGAGAATGGCTGAAGTCTGCCTCACCTATTTGAATTCTCGGTACATCCGAGATCTTTCACCAACCGTTGATCTTGCCCCGCCGGCGGTACCGTTCCTTGAATATGCTGCGTGTTTCTGGGCAACCCATGCCACGATGGATGTTACGGAATCAGTGAAATCCCAGGCGCTTCGACTCCTTGACGGATATGAGAACCATATATCCGCTAATATCTTGTTACAAAAGAAAAGGCCTTTGTACGTTTCCCAGGGCCGTGTGGAAGGATTTACCGGACTTCACTGCATAGCATTCCTAGGGGTAACGGAGATCGCGCGTTCCATGGTGGTGGCGAAAAGATGGGACCCGAACAGACGTGATTCCAATGCTTCAACACCTCTATTGTGGGCCGTTACATACGGGTACGGGAATGAAGAGGTGGTGAAACTACTTCTGGAGCAAGGAGACACTGATCCTAACGTGGCCGACGGACATGGCCGGACGCCACTCTCTTTCGCCGCAGAATTGGGACGAGAGAATATAGTCAAGCTACTTCTAGGGCGCGGGGATGTGAATCCCGATTTGCCGGATAGCGAGGGTCGAACACCCCTCTCTTTTGCTGCCGAGTGGGGGAGGGAGGATGTTGTGGGGCTGCTTCTAGAGCGGACGGACGTCAACCCCAGCTCATCCGATAATACTGGCCGCTCGCCGCTCTCGTTAGCTTCCGAGTGGCGGCAGGAGGTCGTAGTTAAGCTACTCAAGGAACGGCAAAGCAACTACCCCGATCAATCCGATCCAAATATCCAAACCCCACTCCCGGTCCCTACCATGAATAGTCATGGCAGCACTGCGACGCAGCTGTCCGAACCCGTAACTCCCAATCAAGAATTGTCCAACAGAAACCATGGCAGAATCCCACCCTTCACCCCTAATGAGAATGCTCGGGGGCAAGTACCACTTCTACTCCTAGAACAACAGAATATCGCTCTCTCAAGTGCGGATAATCCTGACACCACTTCTACTCGCACCATTCCTCCTCGCACATCGGCCCTGCCTTCCGAGAGGCAATCCGCACGGTCACCGCCACCACCACTCCTAGCCCCTGGGCAAAACCGGTCAGACCCGCCCCAGCCTGCCACTCCTCACCCCCCCGCCTCTAGTACCCGTGCGCCACCACCCC
>LN891161.1:202681-220695 GCA_900010015.1 Tuber aestivum
CCCCTAGCCCCTCGACAAGACCGGTCAGGCCCGCCCCAGCCTATCTCCCGCCACCCCCCCGCCTCTAGTACCCGTGCGCCACCACCCCTAGCCCCTCGAAAAAACCGGTCAGGCCCGCCCCAGCCTACCTCCCGCCACCCCCACTCCTCTGATACCCCTGCGCAACCAACCCTTTTTATGGTCTTCGGAGCCCTTTTTAAGGTCTTCGCGCTGGCCATGGCCGTGTTTCTCGTACTCGTGCTTCTCGCCGGTATGGCCAGCAGTCCCAGCAGTCCCTAGGGAGTGGATATCGTTCATATAAATTCGTACATTGTTTAGGCGTTTCGGAGTACTGGGATTCATTTCCTCGCCAGGCTCGGCCCAAACACGTTTTCATTGTAAAGTTTTAGCATAAGTTAGATCGATATGGTCAAGCCGCATTATGGGGCTGAAAGAGTTTTTGTATGAATAGCAACTCAGCGCTACATTACCGGTATTTTACCGGTATATCAGAAACACTGACCCCCGACATCACGTGCAGTGAAGTATCACCAGCAAATCCATCCTCCCGCGCCCGGTAAAATGCAGGGGGGGGCGAATCGCCAGGTTAGCTTCTCTAATATTCCCATTCCCTCTTCCGGGGTTTAGTTTGTGTTTAGTGCGGTGCTTAGAGGACCTTCACCTTCCGTCATTCACAAAACCTCACCAGTGACGGCACCATTATACGAGCAGGGCACAGCCATACCCGACCACCGTAAATCAAAGAGAACCACGTCCTGATAAAAAAACTCCCCTACAGGCCCGCTTCCTCACTCACTCGTCACAAATTGATATGCCCGCGCCGGAGATCATTATAGTCCATAGTAGAAATCGTTAAGGAAACAATCCTAACCGCTAGCACCGTATAGTACCTTAGCACCCGACACCTCAAGAGTCAATATGATTAACTGGGACTCAAGAACCAAGTCCCCGGCGGGACTGGGTACTGCAGCGGTACCCGGGAATATGGTGCCCACTGCATCGCGACGGCGGGTTGTCGGTGTTGGAAGGGAAAATCGTTCGGTGGGGAGAGAAGGGTGGCAGTGGGTGTTGGAAGCTCTATCGTAGATGCACTCGGTCAGTTCTGCAACAACTCTGTTTTTCTCCACACCTGAGCTTCGCTGTTCTCAACTTGCCCCCCCTCCCCCCCCCCGAGTCGAAAGAGAGACCGCATAATTACCTGAAGGGCGCCAGTGTTGATAGTATCGGTGATTTGCTATGCGCGATAAAGTTATGGGGAAAAGTCCAAGCTAAGTTGTTGCTGGGATGTTGCCCATGTTCGCGCGAGAAACTAGCTCTACTACCAGTTTCTGTGCTCGCGGATTGTTGATGAGACTTTTGGTGGGGTTAGTGGTTACAACTCCTGGGATACATATTTACTCTGGGGCAGGGCATAAAGCATTCTAATACATGATCCCCTTGCTAGAATCCACACCTGTGGGAAGGTGATTGAGTATATAAAAATCATAATAATAAAACCTGTTTAACTCACGAGTACTCGTGATGGGGCTGTCCCTACTCGCACTCGAGTACACCTGACGGCAAGCTTGAGGCTTAAAAACACGCTAACAAAAAGTTCCTCCAACTGGCTTACATAATCACATAATCGACCCGCCTTTTTGGCCCCGAAGTTAGTCTAAAACTTCCGTTCACTCCACGACACCCGACCGCAATCGAATTGTCTCCGCTCCTGGCTCTAAATCATCCCTTCCTCGTGTCTCGCGACAAGGCCAAAAATTCGGTCACAGATCCCATACGACTACGGTACGTGCTTGAGTTTGGGGCTTGGTGATTTACTGGCAGTCCACAGGTCTTGAGGCCTATCGTGGCCCCCTGCCGTCCTGGTCTACTCCGAACTTTCTTCCCTGTTCTTCGCCATGCCCTGACCTCAATTCCTACCCTGCATGCGCGCTCCTCAACGGCAACTACTTCACTCCATTCCGAAGTTCTTCCACCGGTCTGTGCTCGGTTCCGTAGATGAAAGCCATGCACCGCCGGTTCCATCGACAACCCGTGAGGGGCGAGCGGTCGAATCTCTCGTGATAATTGCGGAGACTACCTATTATTCGATAGTATTCACCTAGTACCCCACCCCGCTTCTCGCGCTCCTCCGATTCCAGATTTTACCTCTACGTTTACCGGCCACCAGTCCGTGCCCGGGAGGAGGATCATACCTAATGACTTTTAATTCCAACATGGGAATTTGGAATGGTTCTCTTGTTGGAAAACTAGGGCTAGTACTAACCCCCTTAATCCTTACCCCAATGGATAACCTGTGACCAGCGTGTCTAATCGTGCACTTGAACCTAACGCCCGCATCTACGGAACGGAGCGGTCCTCGATGGTCTCATTATCGTTAACTCAGTCCTATCACAAGCGTCAATTCCTAGGCCCCTGGCAATATCATCGCTAGCGCCTATCTCGATAAGAGGCTTCTTGAGGATCCGGGTCGACCTCTCGGTCAGCTCCTTCCTACAATGGCACTTCAGATGGGCTTTGCTCGAGAATGCGAACCTCCCTCCGCATCCGTATGTGATTGGGAAACTGTGAGTGGTCCGGAGGTCGCTGAATGCGTGGAATTTGAGTCTTCCGGACACTAGTACTATCTAGCAGGGTTACATGAGCTGGAGGATGAGGCTATTCTAATTAATCAATTAAATCTATCCAAGTGCGGTAGTGTCTCTAACATATTTCTTCGGGGCTCTAGAAATCAAGCGTCGCTGTCAGCGACAACCGAAAAAAAAGTCGACCACAACCAACAACCCTGATCGAGCTCGAGCTATCGAACCATTTACACTACAGTTATCCAGATCCTGTCAACTTGAATGGATAATCGAACAGGCTGCAACTGGCAGGAAAATTGATTTAAATATCCTCCAGCCCATCAGAGCGCTCAAGAGATGGGTCTCGGATTGAAACCATTTCCGTATCTCGCCACCCCGCCCAACCAGTCACACAGAACCAATACGGCACCCCACGGCAACTACGGTGGATGGTTCTGCAATGTGGGGAGGGGGGTAAAGGCTCCTTTCGTATAACAATGGTGGTGAAAATATCATAGGAAGCAAAGCGAATTACGGTAACAACAGCCTCTTGCAGTGGTCAAGGAAATGTACATAAATGAGATACATGACTTGTGATATATAAAAACGGCACCGAAAGACCTATCCCTTCCAAGATGGGGATCTCTTTCCCTTCCACTAAGACTACCATAGTAATGAAAACCTTTTCGCCTCCCCTTGGTAATGTCAAACTCTAGCTCACCCGTTTGGTCAAGGAATTCACCTCCGTCAAAAGATTTCCGGAACAGGTGACTTTCACCAATGCCTCGGTCTATTACCGGATCATACAGCACACCACTAAGTCCCCCAAACAAGCAGCACCCGACTGACTACTATGAAAGATAGGAACTTCTCAATTTCGAGTAGCAAATTATGGTTTTTTTTTCTTTTCTGTTATGATATTCAGAAAAAAGTCTTCCAGATAGGTGCCGTCGGGCTAACCTACCACCTACCATAGCCACTGAAGTATCTGCAACACGAAGGGCATCCCCTTCCTTTTCCTCCCCCCTCCAACAATGCTAATAAGGCTCGAATATCGAATGAAGCCAACTCGCCGACATCGAGCGCCAGCCACCTGGCCGTAGTATTTTCCACCCAGAGGCTCCGGAATTTGTTTTGCTCTATACACATCTCAATAAGAAGCAGTGCAGGGGGGCGTATTCTCGGGGAAATGTTGAGAAGACCCATCACGGTTTATTCGTAATTCTTGATAGCACTGTACAAGATACTTATATGGATGGCCAAAGCTTGGGTTTTATGGAAATATTAGTCTGAAATAGATTCTGTGCTCTCGAATTAGTTGAACCTCCGGATCTGCGGGGTGGGGAAAGAAAAAGGGGACAGTTTCTCACTTTGCAGTGGGCCTAATGATGCTCGGAGTTGACTTTCCCAAAATGGTGGTTGGGGGAGCGGGGAGCGCACTTCTTGTCATCTAATATAGTAGTAAAGATACCAGTCTTCCCCATGGTACTTACTTTCCGCCCATCGTCCCACACCCCTCTTGTACCCTCGCGCGTTATGCGTCGACAATTGATGTATCATAAAATATCACTCGTGTTGTATAAGTTTTTGCTTAAGACTGAATACTGGATCAGGACCCACCAGGGTGAATCATTCGGTCATAGATATTACAGAATTTTTAGCCAGAATTCTGGAGGAAACTCACTACACTATCCCAGCCAAGAATATGGTGTTTTTTTTTGGGTGGGGGTAACTACCGGCGATGTGAAGTTGAGTTTGGATATGATGCAGTGGCGATAACTCAACCTACCGACCCAGTGCTCGATTACACCAGTAGAAGAAGGCAGTGGGTGGCAGTTCGTAACCCCCTAGCCCGCGATTACGGAAAATGTGGGAGCGAACCGGGGAACTATCCGGAGCACGCCTTGAGATGATATTTGCAATATCATGGCAACTCCTCGCCCGCACGAACATGATGGATGACCGCCAGCCCAAAGTTTCTACATACACAGACTAATTCCATCATAAGCGCGTGCCCGCAATATCCGAGAACTGATCACTTTTTTTTTAAAGGAAACAGAAGGTGCTGGTAGATTTGGTGAAATTATCATGGTAACGGGGGATAATTCATCGCGGCGGCGGCGGCGGCGGCGGCGGAGATGGCAGGGGGCCCCACGTGCAGCATTCCGCACTCCGGCATCCTTCGCTGCGAGGTTTACGGGTCAGGGCAGGCTTGTAAACATGCTTCGTCGAGTAGGTTTCTGTGAGCCCCTAACTCAACCCCTGCCATTCTTGAAAATCGGAGGGCGCGATCCGCGTCCAGCGGATGTAGTTAGTTGGTGGTGAATTAGCCAGCTTCTCCGCCATGCCTTTGGTAACTTTTTACAGATCCTGTGAGAAGATCCCCTTTCCCCCTCCCTTCTCCCTCTCACACTCCCTCCTCCCCTAGGGCTGCTAGGTGGCAGTCATGGTGGCGGCCACGTACGAAAGGTCCTTTCCCTGGGCAGCGAGAGCAGGAGTGGCGTTTCCCCTGCCGCGGTGAGTCTGATTCCGCACCGGCCAAAGAGCACCACTCCCGCCGGAGCGCGGGGGATGTCCGTATGCTTGATAATCTCACTCTCCCATCCCGTTGCCATCCCACGCCTGCAGACTTCATCCCCGGCAGCTGCGAGGTACTAGACCTGTGTAAATTAGTGTTTCGCCCGGCAGAGTATCACACCCCCTTCACCGGATAGCCCGCTAAGCCCTGATCGAAAAACGGAAAGACTAGCCGGTTGAGGTGCGGTCTAGAAGTCAGAGAAGACACCAGGAGAAACCGGAGATCCGGAAAGAAAAAGACCAGAAATAACCAGTAGGTAGTGCGGATATGATAACCCCGGATAAGACATATCCACTCTCTAATCCTGTGAATTGGTGCGACTGCTGAAGAGAAAGAAGCTTAATTTTTCTACCGCACGCGGAGGTGTGGTCCCCCACGCTAAACTGAGAAACAAAACAACGCAAAAGAAATACCACAAAGCCAAAGTTGGGAATATGAGAACCTCGTAAGGAAGGAAGGATTTGAGATGGCCTCTGAGGAAAAGAGGGCATATGAGGCACCTCAGGCGAACCATGGAAAATGGCTAGTGCCGGTAAGGAAGCAAGTAGTACCATCGCTGACTATGGAATGGTTGTGAAACTGTGAGACGGACGGAGAAGAGATGTAATAAAAAAAAAGCTCAAATAGTGCCTAGCGTTAACGAGAGTGGTGAGGAAAGTACGAAGAAAAAATAGATGAAGGCGCTGAATCCAACAAATCTCTCGAGTGATATTACGTGAAGGTCGTAATATCTGCAGGAGGGACTGTAAAGTTAGCCCCTGCACAGAGAGCGGAGGGTAATTGAGGCTGACTCAAGTTTAGCCGGCCAAAACCTGGCAAGTGTAACCGTGAAAAGGGCGAATATTAGCAGGAGGTGGTTTTTTTTTATAACCCAAATAATTCAACTGTATTCTCACGAGTGTCATGATGTTCTGCTCTCTCACTCACTGGCTGAGTGACTCAGGGACCGATGAGAACAGGTTATTCCCACTTACGCTTTAACACCCTACCCAACGTAGCGACAGATCGAGGTAAAGATTAGTTAGGATGGTTTTGGTTATTATATTATCGGGATACTTACGGATTATGTTTCACCTGTTTAACAGTAGCATTCCGGAAGGGCTGTAGAGAGTGCGGGATCCCCCTCAATGGACCGCACGAGATGTAGATGTTGGAACTCTCGGACTGAAGAAGGGCTTATTGTATGATAGAGCGAGTATCACAAAGTCTTCCTTTTTTTTTTGTGCTGACCCCCCCCCCCCCTCTCGGCCGCTTGGTAGGAGAGCAAGAACAACATGTCAACGCCTCTTCGCATATGGACCCACCAGCGCCGGGGGTTTTTTGTGATGTGGGAATTCACGCATGAAATTCTCTAGTTTGTTATGCACCCCGGGTGTACAATCTTGCCCTGCGCGTAGTAAATATGGCGAACGAAAAAAGGTACAATTTTGCTGGTAAAAATCGAGTCAGCATTCTACACATTACAGGCCTGGTAGGAACCCGTTTGTTTAAGCTGTATTAGGTCTATTTAGCAGAGAAGCCGGTACATGGTTTGGGTGGGGCAGACGTAGTATAGGTGTTGAACAGCAGAAAACAAACAGCACATAAAAAACGACCCGGGTAGTAACCCCTCCCGAATAAAGACCTCTCAGATTCTAAATTTCCACCAGAGCCAGAGACTATGCCGATGTGGGAAGAATCTCCCCTACAGCTTCAGGGCCAGGGCCAAGCGCAGGTACTGTCACTATCACAGCTATCCTCTAGGCGTGGTAGCCTACCTTTCACACGCTGGTGTTCGACATACTCCAGGCGGATATCCGACACAACGAGCTTACCCAGTTTCTCAGAGTGCAATCTGGGCATCCCCCATGGCCAGCGCCACTTCCCCCTCCACCCCCCTGTATGGAACTGTGCGCCGCATCGGGAATTATATCCCTTGAGCCATATAAGGCAGGGACCACAGCTCTTTTTGGAAACACCGATGTAGCTGAAAGCCGGAATACTGCTCCAATCATCGCTCTCGCTTCCTGCACTCTGGTCACCTTCCCCGCCCTCTTTCCTTCTCAAATCCTCACTCCTTCCACCTCCTTTCTCGCACCTTCTCCCATCAGCCCTCGTCTGGGGGCCCACAGTACTCCCACCGCTCAGGTCCCTATCCTCGCCGCCATTGCCTCTTCGCCTGCCAGGAACCCTCAGATTTACCAGATGCTCAATTAGTGCACATTCACAATGGATCTGGCAATTGAAAGTCTGTTCTTGAAAGCCCAATGCAAGATAACTCGCCTCCTGGCCTGGCCATGTCTCTCGCCGCTCATAGTATTCGCGGCAAATATTGTCAATTATGCTCTTCCACCGAGACGCCGAGGAGGGCAGTTGTACGGGCCGATCCTGCAGGTGTGGAACGGTAGCAATCGACAAGTCGCACTCGAAAGCTAGTCGCTGGCGGGGGCAATGAGCGAACTCAAGCAAGGTTTCAAAGTGTTGGTGTTGACTAGTGAGCTTCTCCAGGGCACGGTAAACCGGAAAAGGCTCATTGGCGTCGGGGGCTAGTGATATATGATGTTAACCAGTGAAGGAATCCTCTATCTGGGATCGGCTTACAGTTGAGTTCGCACGCTAAGTCCTCAACCAATACCCATTCATAGCTTCTCACATGCTGCACACAGTGAGCCGCCATAGCCATTATATATTTGGCATTCTTCCAATCATCCTCCGTCAGGGTTGGCTTAGCAAGCAGGCTGTATGCCTCCGTAAGCGCCCAAAAAGCTATTCCAAGAGTTTCCTCAATACCCTCCAGATCACCGTTGCGGGCCCTAGACAACCGACGCATAAAGGCAGTAAGGCCATCCAGCCACTTTCCAGCACGCTTTTGGTTCTTTTGCACGGTGTGTTGATATATCCCGCGGAATATATCATGCTTGAGGCTGCTCCCCACATCTGGTGGCCTACCCGGTGAGCTTCTCTTGAAACGGCCGAACCTCTCAGTGTTCTCCGCAGCAACCCTCTTGCTAGCATACTCATCGGACAGGGCTCGTAGCTTGCCCCACATGCTAGTCAAATATGGTACAAGATTGCCTTTAGCATTACCATTCTCGGCAACCGTTAGGCGTATTTTCCGCTCTTTGGCGCACAGCTGGAGGGCCAAAGCGACAGCCTGACCACTTGGCTCTGAGACACAAATGCTTGCAAGAGTATCTAGCACCGGAATGGGGTTGCAGATTGTAGGATGGGGGTCAGTGATTCTGCCAACAAGGTACCCGTATCTCGAGTTCCCCCGCAAAGAGGGATTGTCTTGGTCGTCACGATTCGTGGTTTTGTGCATCAAAGCAGCCAGATGAAGTGGGTCAAGAGGACGATGCATGATGCGATAATTTGGCCACGGAAGACTCAATGGATTCCAAAATGTAAGGGGGATTCCGGAATGTAAAGAGGGGATAAAGGTTTAGAATTGAACTATCAAAGTTCTTCCTATTGAGGGGGGCAAGTAAAAATCAAGCTCAGTCGTGCGTAGGTGTCGGTGTTGAGTTGTAAATATGGCAGAATACCGAGCCAGGGTGTCTCCAAAGGGCCAGGCTCGGTGTTCGGAAACAATGGTGGCGGTCAAGGTGTTCTGCTGTGACAAGAGAAAAAATGTCCTGGTACGCATCTAAGAAAAGTGGACACTTGTCGGTTTTTTAAGGTGTTGCTCACATACAAGCAAGCTAACGCGATGCTGAGAACACGTATAGCCTTCCAAACATATCTTCACTCATGGGAACAATTAGCCGACCGTTAGCGTGAGATCGGTGTAGGATAAAGATCCGCACTTCTGTAGAATGGTCTGGCTTAAATCATTGCAGAACGTCTTCGCTCTCCATACTCTCATTCCTTTCCTAATTGATCAAACTCTCCATTCTGTGCATCGCACTTGTTCTATTCCACATATTTTGCCTCTTGATGCACCTCGCTCCGTGAAATATTCCTTCCGATTGTCACTGCTCCCCACATTTTCAACCCAACTATTTTTGGATATCGAGTGAGAAACCATGAGGAATATGTGTGCATGCAGACCCGTTGGGTGCTGGTCTAGGGGCTGCTTTGCTGCTTTTACATGCTTCCCTGGCACCCAGGGGATAAAAGGGGCTACAAAGTGTCCGCTGCCGCCAGTATTGACACTTCTTTCTCTTCGGGTTTGACGAAACAGTACTGAAAAGAACAAAAGCAACTGTAATTCAGATAGCAAAAACAAACTAAGAAGAAGATCTCCTTATCACACCAAGAGAAAGAATGAGAACAGATACCTGAATTGATGAAGAAACGGAGTAACAGCACAATTCCCTGTCTGTTCTCAGCTCACAACTTCTTCACTTCCAAATTCTGCAGCTTTCTTTTTTTTATCCAGAAAGTAACAGTAAAAACTTTCACGGTAAAATTCCGTATTTTGTTGTGTTATCTGACACTTCAAACTCGTACTCTCTCGATTCGCTGAAGAACTTCGCACAAGAAAAACTCCCAGGAAAGGTTGAACACCAGCTGCCCACAAACATATCCAGACCTCTCTGCCAACAAGGAAGAAACACAGTCACAACAAGAGCCCTAAGTGCCATGCAATGCCCTCCAGACAAACAAACAGGCACAGAATACATCATTTAGGGCATTTTGAAGAAAGCAGCAAAAGAACAAACAAAAAAACTTTTCCTAATTTTTTCCTTCACAGTACCCAGTCCCCCTGGCACGCCAGGGTCCCCTACCCCCACTGATGTGAATATTACCAGACCTTTCAGAGGAAAAACAAGGGTGATTTACCGTAGGTTCCCACCAGAAATAGAACCAAAAACTGGCAATGCACTAGGGAAAATTTCATTGGGTTTGGTGGGTCGTTTCTCTAAATATCCAGAATCTGAACTCAGATCATGAAGCGCGTTGCTTGGTTAAACGAACCTCTCGCCCACCGGGGGGCCTTCAATAATATTAGAAAAAGACTAGATGAAGGTAAATGTCGGCAGGACAGGGGGAACAAGAAGTATCAGTACAATACCATAGGTCTTTGTGAGGACTCCCATTGGGAACGGGTAAGTTAGAGAACCCGGGGAATAGTCTATGGGGTCATACCCGGGTCCTCCGGTCGACTACAATATTTCACCTCTAAGGGACGTGAGCTGGAGGACAGCAGGGCCCACTCACTAGAACCCCCCTCGGATGTTCTAACCATGATAACTCAACGGCCATGAGGCAAATCCTCGCCCGGAAATAGAGAAAAATTAAATACACTACTACAAAACCCGGGGCGCCTTCAGCCCAATCCGCTTAGAGCAGCAGAACATCAAATTTCTAGAATCGGGCGGAAGATGCCGAGACGGGTCGCACATCGAGAGCACCGTATGTGCCTGAATCAACATCACCCAATTCCATATCTAAATACAATGGTGCAAATATCTGCCTAGAAGTTTAGAAAAGCCTATTCGGTCTTCCGGAGGTGGGTACATTGTGTAACTATTTTTGGCCCCCCCCTAAACTACTACTAGCCACGGTACGCCGTTCACTGGTCAGAAAAGACAAAAGCCGGCACAATATTTTTCCGCGGGTTGCCTATGTCCCCTCTTTCACGTTCCTCTACTAATACAGTACCAACTGTTTCCTGGGATGCCTGGAACGTGGGGTACATGTCCAGATTACAGCTGTTCTCGCAAAATCTGGCGCTAGACAGGGGGTTAACTATGGCATAACTGAATCACTTATTTACATCCTATTTGGGAGATTTAAGAAAGGCTGTTGGCTCAATTTTAACGAGCGACTGGGTATATTCCTCCGTTAGATGTTAGCGTGCCAAGCCGACATTCATTCTTACTCGTCCCAGCACCGGGTAGGCATAGCGTGCCTCGTGCTGGGCGCGACCTGGTTTGCCAAGTCAAGACTTCAGTTAAGCACAATGGAGCGATTGTGAGCCCCTCATTTCTTGCTGAGGGAATTTCCTGGCTGTGAGATGACCTGGACTATGCCTGAGAATAATAGCGCTAGAAGTGCTCGAGTAAGAAGTATGCATCACCCCTAGCTAGAATTTTGTAATACTGATAGCATAAATGAAAGGACTGAGGAAAGTAATAATCTATGTGGAGCAGTATTATTATTGTTTTGCTATCAAAGTTAAGAAGTGGTAATTGGGTCGAGGGGGCAGTCAGATGTATGGATAAAGCGGGGCATACGTGAATCCCGCCAAAGACATGGCCATATATAATCTTTGAACAAAGTAGATGCCACACAGGCGGTCCTGGCAAGAGCGAGAATAAGGTACTGTATATGTGCTTTCCGGGGTGACAGCAACTATTCTAAATTTCCGTTCTCTACTGTTAGAGATCAATTAACGGTCGGCGGTTTTCTTCTACTCTTCCGATACGTTTTCGTTTATTCACGCTTTTGTTTGACACACCTCCCCATTCAACGGCGCGTAGCTCGTGAAACCCCAACCAGCACTTTTCACAATCCTGGATCTCTACAATTATTCCAAGGCCACAACGGCCACCCATTGATTCATCTAATCCCGAATCTTGTGACGCAATAAACCATTGCATATTTCCTGATATATCGTATATTCCTTACTGCTCCCCTACCACTCTACCCGCAGCCATGACGGTTACCTAGTATGTCCTTAGCGTTCCTGGGAAATATATCAGTGCGAGGGGAGGTTGAACTTCCGGAGAGGACTTGGCTCACCCGATGCCATAAACAGCCCGCGCTCAGACTGGTGTAAGCTTGCTTTCTGAAAACCACCCGAATGATGCAGAATAGGTTGAGCAAAGCAGGATGTCAACGCTGACACACTCATAGTACAAGGGATTCCCCTCCGGCCGGCCAACTTAATTACCCTTGCTGACGGAATTCTGAAAGCAAAAACGGCTAGCATCACGGCCGCTGTCAACCTGCACCTTTTAGTGATATGTGGGTCTAGTCCGCCCAGTCACCAAAGTTAAAAAGTAAAATCAACAGAACTACAGTAAATAAGTTTCTTTCATCGCCATCGAGTCGGTGATATTTCTTCGGTCCTGAAGTGGGCAGAATTGAGGAATAGACAACTAGGGAAGTATCGGGGTCGTGGGGTGAACACTCACAGCGGGGCCTGAAGGTATATCGAGCGCTGCGAATTGTTCTTGATATGCCAAGATTTACAGAGAAGGTCCAGCAAAAATTCCTTTCCAGAATTACAGCTGGAGGGTGAGGAGGATCAGGGACATGGCGGGAGGGCCTAAAATACGAAACATGCTAGACACCGTGGTAATCTCCAAGATGAGGGAAACCAGAAGCGTTTTAAAGCCGAGCCAGTTCTACAAGAAAGTAAGGAGGTGAGGGTTGAGTTTCCGCGGGACCACTTTCCCTGACCGATATGTACAGCAATCAGATAAAAGTCTTGCTGATAGCTTAGTCAGTAGTGACTGAGCTGGGTGGGAACAAAACTATCTCAGTGGGTGTTACGGGGGGTCGGATCATTGCCTTTTTCTATATCTTTTAAAATATTTCAGTTATGATTAACCTATCATAGTAAGTTGTTACAGGTTCATAATGTGATTCTTTCTTGCTAGAACATATAAGTAAGAATCTATAAACAATGCACCCGGATTTGTATAACTATTGCTTTAGATATACTAAGAGGAATATGCCATAATCTGTGATACTAGAAATAATTAAACAATAACATAGTTGAAGGTACAGAACTACTATGTTCCTTGGATTTTGATTTGCATCATTGATCATAACCTCTGAGATGCCTGTATCTAAAAGTAGCTAGCTATAAAGTAATCAGAACAAAAAGCTAGATATCTTAAAGCTTAACTGAAATGGGCTTTATCTAGAAGGAATTGGATTTCTAGAGCTTTTCAGAGAATTCTATATATTGATAAATATATAGTATAAAAATTAGCAGATTGAGTCTGAACATATTTTAGTTTTTTAATATCTATATGAAAAGGTAGTGTCAGATTAGTATAGTTTATTCAACTAGTTGCTTAAGTTCACTGCATCCTGTACATCCTGTAATCCCTGTTTGTATCCTGATTTGAGGTTTGCATCCTGTCATCCCTGCTTGCATCCTGTAATCCTTGCTTGCATCCTGTAAATGAGTTTTCCTGCTGTAAAGGTAAAATCCTTCCATGTACTTAACTGTTAATGCTACATATTATATCTAAGTTTGAATGCAATCAGAGTAGGATTTATTATACATACAGGGATTAGAAATTGTGGACTTTATTTTTCGAAAAATTCTACAAATCCCCAAATATATCCATCATTTATCAAGCGCATGGCCTTAGATTTAGAATACAGCTAGTTCATAATACTACTATTCTTATACCATAACAGCTTTTTGCTCAATTAACGATTTATCACTGAGACTGTGTATCAGGATGCAAACCTCAAATCAGGATGCAAGCAGGGATTACAGGATGCACAGGATACAACAAAAGACAGAAAATACAAAGAGTTTTTTTTCCTGATGTTGCTATGGTTCCGGAAGACTAAACTCTGTACTAGGTTTCTGATAAAATTTGGGACAATTTTTGTGGTAACACAAGCATAACACCTGTGACTGCTATTACTCTATATTTTACTGACAATACTACTAGGGTAAATAAAATAACTACAAAATAAGGAGTGGTCCTTGGTAACTTGCAGGATTGCCAGTTACAATTTCTTGTCTGTATTTAGTTATCAATATATTCTCACTGTATTTCTCAACTCTAAGTATTTTAAAGCTTCTCTGCATCCTCCTATATTAATATTATTGAAAAAGAGCTTTGGAAGTCCACTGGTATTTGATCCAAGTTCTCAACACAGAAAAATTCAAGTATTAGGTAAAGATACTAACTAAATAAAGGAATAACAATAGACCAAGAATCAGGCTTTCCAGATGATGTCAACAAGGTAAAGAAGTGTGCAGTAATGTAAGAATAAGTACGAAGATTTCATGAGAAGAAATTCTTAAGGACTACTAGTTCTGTTAGATCTCTCATATCAGGAAAGCAGCAAATACAAAACTATTGACTTTAGAAAAAGATTGAAAAAGAAGCCATCCTACCACCAGTTCTGGATAACAAACTGGTAGTAGTAGCTGTGAAAGTATACTCTTCTTGTAAGTAGACACAAAAGTACTGGGAACGAATGTGAAATAATACAAACTATAACAAGATAGTTCCAATAAATGTACTGGCAAAGGAAAGATCACATTAGTGGTATGTAAAAAAACAACAAATTAGAGCTCAGAATCAGACATCTGATATTACCTGTTGTTAGGCCCAACATGCCTTAGAAATACCTTGATTAGCAGCAAGCCATTTGAATTACCTCCTTCAACTCTCTCTGATGAAGAGAAAATACCAAAATCTGCCCAACAGAACTGGCCATGATTAAAAGATTCTATAAGAGGCTTTAGGGGGGAGATCTTAGAATTGGCACTTCAAAGACTAAAGACCCAAATTAAGAGCAAGGACAAAAATCCTACAGCTAGAGGAATAGGTCTCCGATTAGATTAGAATCTCCAATTATATACTTTTATTAAGCTTTAACTCAAAGCTGAAAAGAAGTAGAGAGCTGCAGAACTAAAAAGAAAGCCAACTGATTATATTACTAAATGGAAAACAAGAAAGGAAATAGTACTACAAGTACTGTAAAAACTCTTGAAATCCATCATCTCAGGCTGGTGTGTGGTGTGCTATGGCAGATGCAATATCTTGGCTGGCCATTTAGGGAAATGATAAGCAGCAAGGTAACACCTTGTCTTATAATTTCAACTTCATAGGTATCAATATACTAGTCCGGCGGTGGCCAGGAGACAAAGATGAATTTCAGGTATCTATAAATTCTACATTGAGGTTTTTGTCTTTGGCTACAGAAATGTCAGCCTCTGGGGGTGCAGTCCCAATATCCTCCCTCCAATTTCCAACTTCCAGCACAGAAAGGCCCTTAATATCTAACCCAGAGTCGGCACTTCCATCCATAGGAAGTGATAATCCAACTTTGCGAAAAACCCTACATATGATGTCTTTTTTTTCCTCATGAAACCTGTAGAAAACCTCACCCACACAGGAGGTTGTAAGTATCCGGCGTTGGCGTACACTCCACTTCCAAACGCTTTCGATAGTTTCTGCTTGGGAAATTGCTATATTAGTTTGCTCGCGGATAAGATCTTTGAAGGGCTTGTTGATAGCGACATCTAGAGGCTGTACCAGACTTGTGCAGCCACCAGGGATAAGGGAGGGTGTAATATAGTGTGATCGCATTTTTTGTAGAACTGCTAGAGTCTTATGAGATTCCATTAGATCAATTGCAAACAATGTAGGACGACCACCAAGTACTGGAACTAGATAGTTCTCAATATAGCGTAGAAATAGCTTGTCATTCATGTATGCTTTCTCGTTAAATTCAATGAGCACTCGGGAATCATATTTTGACCACTCATCTCCTAGCCATTGACCCTTTCCCCGAAAAATAACCATTGGGGGAACCCAAGCAACCCCATCCGCAAAAACACACAAGACCAGCAATGCCTGTCTTTTATCCCACCCACTCTGGGAGGACTTAGCCCAGATAGTTTTCTCTTCTCTAATCTCATATGTTTTACTATCAAGGTATTCGAAAGGGATCGGAGTCTCGTCCAAATTGCAAATATTGGAGAGCTCAAAGCAGCAGACTGGATGGTGGAGAACAACATCAAGAAACGGGTTTGGAGCAGGCTGGGAGTTCCATCAGTTGAATCGCAACCAGTTAACTACTAATACTTGGTATTCTGCCGGTATCTTTTGTGCTTTTTTTGTAATATATCTCAAGCTAATTTTGTGTCATCTAAGGAAGCCCGCAAACCACCCATTGCTAAACCGAAAAAGCTCAGAACTAACCTCTAGGTATAGCTCATAGAATCGAAACATCGCCTGTACTCGAAACCACCCCCTCGGTACGATTCTTCCCTCTTTCCTCTATACCCTAAAGTCTTCGAAGAGCTTTTCTTCTAACTCTGGCCACCAACATAGGCTTACCCCCTCCTCCAATGGGACCTGAGCAGTTGAGTTAATCCCAATCCCCTCAATAGTTTTTTTTTTTTTACCCACTCCCCAATTGTTGACCGGGGAATACCATACAGCTCTGATGCTTCTTGCTGTATTGGCTTTCGGTAGTGGTTTTGCTTTACAAGCGGGACTCGGTGGTGTTCAAGGATGGTCAACGCTCAAATCTTTTGGCGCTGGCTATAGGTACGCTTAGGGCGAAGTACTGGCTTTAGGTCTCGCTTGTGGAGAATACGCTGGCTAATTGTTTTCGCTTTAGATCCTTGTCATGTTTTTTTTTGGTTTTGTTGGAGCCATATTGGTATGGATACTTTGCTTCGCTCAGAATGAGTTAAAAAAACAGATAGATATTGACTTCGCAATCTAGAAACTAGATACTACCTATACTTCTCCTGTCCTTCCCTTATTTTATATACAGCTTGATATTGCTCTCTAACTTACTAGTAAAAGGCAACTACCTGACAGATTCACTGGTGGAGTCTAGGTAAGATACTGTGAGTCTAGTACCTCTTTCCCAGGCATGAGAAATGGTGACGATAGTTTTCTCTCCACACTCTATTGAGTCATAAAGAGTCACTTCAGAACTCATAATAGTTCTGTAATCATTGGAATGCTTTAGGATATGAGCCTTTTCATCTTAAACGCAGGATGAATGACTGTTTTTTATATCATCTGTATGCAAAAATCTAATTTCAGAATCATCGCTTATCACTGGTTTTTGTTAATCACCCTCGGCTAGCCACAAACGGCAGTAGCGCCATTGCCTTAGATGCCAGATTTCAAGAGTTTCTACAGTAGCTTGTGGGAGAGGATGGTCAACTACTGTTATGAAGTGTATTCTGCAATGGGAGATTCAATATATTTAATATAGGTGTAACGATCCTACTCATGGTACTTGATTATTCCCATGGTACTCGTGATCCAATAGGTGACGACGGTTAATACTTCGTTCATCGTTCTTAGGCCGATGCCTACGTTACCAATGTCGTGAAGTCCCCTGACTGCGACCAGGTAATGCCGATGAGGAAGGTACCAATGTCTTGATCACTTATCGAGGTGATAGGTAGTTAGACACATCAGGAAAAATTTCAACTCGCGTCCTGTACGTCCTGTGCGTCTGACGCATAGGACGCACAGGACGCAAACCGTTAATCAGGACGCACCGGGGCAGCCCCTGGCGTCCGGACCCCTGCTTCTGCACCTCATCGTATCCGGACGTTATCTGGACGCTGACCCCTGCGTGCCATGCATCCTGAAAACTGTCGCCATCTTGCCCCTGCGTCCGGACGCCCCTCTTTGGGTCCCAGTGGCGTCCTGAGTCACCCCAATTCTTCCGCCTAGCATCCCGACGGACCTAGACTGCCCTTTGTCGCCTCGGGAGATCCCTCCCACTCTGATCCCGTCATGATCTCGTCAGGAGCTCGCGATCTATATCTCCCCCCTCCTGGTACCCCACAATCCAGGGCGTCTGCGTCCAGATGATATGACTTAACCCCGGACATTGTGACGCGTTATATTCTCCTCCAGATTATCTCGCGCCTGGCGCTCACGTCTGGACTTCTAGACTTACCCAGTGAGGTATCTAGATTTGGCACAGGCGAAACTGGCCTGGTCGGGACGCCTTCACTGTGAGCCTACCCTGATCATTTTGGAGTCCGAAATTCTACGCCAGGTTTGCGGCGCCTTCGGAATCCTGGGCGCTGTAACGTGTTCGCACCGGGGTGCTAATCACGCTTCCGGGTACAATAGGAGTAGCGCACAAGCTGATCAACAACCTATGGGCGTACTGCGCTAAGGGAGGCTCCGAGAGAAAGATATAAAGAATAGGGACTTGAAGGGGTAACCGTTCAACCGGGTATATTAGAAATACTC
>LN891162.1:8980-23543 GCA_900010015.1 Tuber aestivum
CGGAGGATAGCAGCAATGAGTACCAAATCTACCCCCGGGCTCCTCAGAATCAGAATCAGAAACCGACGCTGATGCGGAAGACATTGATCTCAGTGATGGGGGAGCAACACCGCGCCGTCACGGGTCACAGACAGCGAACAGAGAGGATACCAACCGAGGGAAAACAGTTCGGATTTCGACTACTGCCGGATCACAGCGATCCGGCCCTTCTCTGCTGATGCCCGCTGTCCCTGCCCGCATCATTCGCGGTAGAGCCTCCACTCCTGGTGTTCCGTCGTCAAGCTCAGTAAGGAATTGGTCTCCACCGGGTCGCTCGAGTATGCTGTCCTCGGATATCAGAAGCTCTAGCCTGGCAGATGATCTAGATGTAGCCCGACGCGACTTTAACTGGCACGGAAGTCGCAGCCGGAAGAATAATATTACAGGACCTGAAAGTTCTATATTACGGCTGGCCAGGGATCTGATTCTCTAATACACTCTTTTTGATGACCCACTGCCTAACGTAGTTGTTCTGACGGCCAAAGTGTACAGCGTTTAGGAGGATGCGTTGAATATGAGTGAGGGTTGCGGACGTATTGAACCGTCCGAGGATAGCATAACAATAGTAAGTGATCCCAGCCCGACGTCTGGACACATGGCAAATTATAATAACCTTGATAGATACGCCAAAAGCACTCAGGCGTACGGTCACAATTCATTTATCATGTGAAGCATCACATAGTAAAGTTATATGAACTGCCACTGCCACAAGGTGCAGCAGCCATCGCACGGAGAGTTGATTATCTTCTGGAAGGAGACCGGTTCATGTGCGACCCGAAAGGGTATGAGGTTTGTTACCACGACGACTAGCAATGGCTATTGGGTAATACGACTAACTATGTATGAATTTGGACAGCGTCTGATCCTGCGATTCCTTGCGCCCCAGATCCCCGAGGCCATATATGGCAAGTACTTTGCCGGAAAGAAAATGCAAGGCAGGATAGATCCTGAGTTCTTATCTAGGATCAACGGAACTATGATCTGCCTGACTTGCGCTATACTACGTCTCACTCTCCGGGCGTGGCAAACGGGTAAGTACGAAGAGCAGAAGGACTTCAAGCCTGATATTGTTATGGGTAAGAATCTCAGAATATTCTAGTGGGCCGTAGTGAAGGACTCTGGCTAACGCGTCACCCACTTAAGACCTCTTGGCACGCCAGAGGCAAACATGGCAGAGATTTCCCGCGCAGATCCAGGAGCTGTTGGTCCAAAACATCCGCCAAATCATCACCGAAAAGCTCCAGCAACAATACGGGATTCAGAATGCTCGAGTAGAAGGGTATGATGATGACGTTGACGCTGTAAGCGCGGAGCTCGAGCGCAGGAAATCCAACCAGGCTTCCAGCCAATCCTCGCGGGGTAGACAGACGATGACCGACTACCCTCTGGAGACCTATTTGGGGCGCCAGGGCAGGCGGGAACAGTCGCCCCATCCCGATGTTGCTTCCGATTTTAGCCAGACGGCCATTGGACGGTCTCTTGGCTTTCATGATTTTGAACAGGATAGTCTAGACGATACACCGGAACACATGGGACGTCTGACGTCGGGGAGCGTAGGCAGTCCATGTATTTCATCTCGCATCTCGCTTAGTCTGGATGATTCACAGTCGGGGCAGGTGACGGCTATAGATGGACAGCAGGAAGGGAATTTTGATTGAGAGAGAGGAGGCAACAGGTCGGTGGGACCAGGATCGAGAGTGGGCTCGATGGGGCGCATATGGGTACCGGCGGTGACGGTGGGATCGCAAGCTTCAATAGCGCCTAGTGTACTCAATAAATTAAAATGGCGGGCCAATGTGACGCCGTACGATAGTAAATAGAGTATTTGCAGCACATATCGAGACCAAATTGTAATCGGATGTGGTTACCGAAAGTCCCAGAACATATGGAGTATGTTCCAATTACGGCTAGAAAATCCCGACGACGTCAATTGAAAGTGTGAAATCAGGATGGAAGCGGTGGGTAATGTAGGACTCGGGGCACACGGGAGTAGTTCTTCGAAGTCATGAGACCCAGGAGCAGGGACAGGAACTTAGGAGGAGGATAGCGGACGAAACATGCGGTGGGAGGCAAGCGATATAGATTAAGTCATCCAAACAGAACTGGCTTCACACGGACAGGATTGGAACGCGGGGGGAGGGTTGATGAGCGTCACGGCGAGAGGCAGAAGCAGCAGAGATTCTCCGGACGCAAAGCAGGAGTGCCCGGATGGCCGGAACGCCGGGCGGGACTTGCAGGGGCGTCAGGACGGCGGGCAGGAGGTCCAGAGGTGTCTGGACGGCGGCCAGGAGTAGTAAGGGTGTGAGGACGCCAGGCAGGAGTAGTAGGGGCGTCGGGACGCTAGGGGGGAAAGGGCATGGATTGCCAGGACGCCCGGAACCGAGCTAGCAAGAGTCACAACGCAGGGGGGTTGGAGTGCCGCGCGTCCGGTGAGCGTCAGGATGCAGGAGGGTGCGGATGCGAACGTCACGACGCAAGAACGGATTTAGCCGACGTCCTGATTAACGGTTTGCGTCCTGTGCGTCCTGTGCGTCAGACACACAGCACGCACAGGACGCGAGAGTAAATTTTTGCTGATGCCTACTGAATGTACCAAAAGGCTTTGGCACCTATAACTTTGCTATGAGGTGACCATGTAGTATTCACAAAGATAGCTCCTGTATTAGTTGATGGTGTTAATATTTACACCGTTTTGTGCAGCTGATCGCCTTGGAATAATTTGGGTTGAGGTACGTGAGAGATTGGGCTTGCAGATCAGAGAGTGGATCTGAAAGGAAAAACCCTGACAATTTACACCTAATCATCATGTCGGTCCACCAAAAAAACCTGTAGATACCCTTTCTTTGTAGTGCTGCACACTCATCGTGATCTTTGGAGCAAAAGGATATCATATAATCCCTTTTCTGTAACATCAGCTTTTATGGTATCGGTAAAGCTTATTCTTTCTTATTACTACTAACTGAAAGGTGTGTGGTACTTGAGAGGAATTACGGAAGTCCATATTCTCGAATTTTGCTTTTTTTTTCTTGTCATGAAATGAATATTGAGTCATGGTGATGTACTCTTCTCTTTAAATTATGAAAACAAGTGGGCTTTAGATTTGTACCATTCATAATCGAGTATGAGGTCATCTCTCTTGAGTCCCATTCTATTATTTAAAGCTCCTCACATTGATGCAGTAGTGAGCACTGATCAACAGTTGATACTTACCTGTGTAATCTTTTGGAAGCTATAGAGTTCAATAGTGTGGTGCAATTATTTTACAATTTCATGAATTAAAATCCTAATGTCCATATAAGAGTTACCACGCAATATGGAAACTATGCTGCTACATACCCCTCCCACGGTTCTATTTTTTCTCTCGGGATTCTGTGGTGTCATAAATTATATTATTGGGCATAAAAGGGATCAGAGGCACCTCTAATCACCTCCTCTCCACCCTATCCTGGAGGCAACCCGCACAGCCCCATTCCAGCAAAAATTGCTTTCGCCCGCATGCTCAAACCCAACGATACCAAAGCTATCACCGCTTGCCTTATCCCGTGAGGTGAGGTGAGACCACGAAACTTAGGGAGTTCATCCCTGATCCTGAGTTCAGCTACCTAGACATGGACTCTCTCAGCATAGCCACCGGCACAAACTGGACCCTGATTCCCGGTCCCCCGCCCCCTGAGACCCCCGAAAATTTAGTCTGCAGCTGCTCCCTGATCACTGCGGCCATGTCACAGGCAGTTGTCCCCACCCACCTAAAATCACAAACTAATCCCAGACTGCAAGCTAGGATTGTTTGTGAAGGGGACTTTATAGCCCTCAGCGACGAGAACTCGGTGGTTCTTAGAGAAACCAGGTTCATACTGGGATCAACTGAAGAATTATCAGGAGTTGGCATCCTAGGGATCGGCCGGATTTAGTGTCAATACCCTGCCTGAGATGAGGATTTTTAGGCAGCGGGTGCGGTAAGCCTCTTATGCACTGTTGGATTTGATGGTGGTGGCAAAATGATATCTTTTACTGCTGCAATTCTTTTTTTTTTGTTTCGGGGTCCAAATTTATTTTGTGTTGTAACTTTAGTTTAATATGTGGTTAGGAAGTTTGAGATCACATCTCTACATAATAACTATTCCACAATTTATGCCCAAGATCATCTATTATATACAGTGTTCTCAACCGTCCGGGGCCCCCGTAGGGCCTGACGGAGGGACTGCCAAGAGCCTGGGACGGACGGGACGGCAACATATAGTCCGTCCTCGTCCTTGAACTCCTAGGACGGCCGTCATGAGGAAGGACGATGAGCCCCACGATCTGAGGCAACTTCTGGTAGGGGATGGCAGGTGACTACATAGGACCCCCGGGGATCGTAGGGGACGGTGGGGGACGGTGGGGAAGGGCTGGGGGTTTAAGAGACGGCGGGGAAGGGCTGGGGGTTTAAGGGACGGCAGGGGACGGTGGGTGACGGCAGGGAACTGTGGGTGGATGGTCCTTTACTCTTATGTGTCGGGCAAGTTTAGGAAAAGACCGGACGGGACGACACAATGCAGTCCGTCCTGGTCCTTCATTCCTACCTGTCGGGCATGTTGAGAAAATGACTGGACGGGACGACAAAATGCCGTCCGTCCTAGTCTTGGTCCAGGACGGACTACCCCATTGCGAACACTGATTATATAAAACAAGCTTGCGTGGAATGACTGGCCATGTGAGCACACATGCTAGGACATGAGTGATGCACCGGGAAATCCTGGGGAAATAGTTACCAGGCAGCTTGAAAAGAATAATTGGAAATGGAATGTTTGGACTCATGTCATTACATATAGATACCTCTTGTTGGTATACTGGTAAGTAGTATGGTCTTGGGTAATAGAGGCCTTGAGATTTTTGATTGAACAGCATCTGTTTTGCATCTCCGAGTTCCGTACACTCTAAATCTTTATTCTCTTTGCATCCTCAATTCCACACCTCACATGCCATCTCACTTCAACAACAACACATCCGCAGTATGGTGGGGCAGTCATTAGGCTAGATGCCAACATCAACTAGAGGGGCATCACCTTTTCCGCCAAACTCTTAGGTATGATACACTTCTCATATCACTATTGAGCTGTGTAGCAATATCTGGCAGATTATCTTGCTGAGACAACTTGAGAATTCCCTGACAGGTCCTGGCTCAAAAGCTCACCTACAAAAATACTTGGCTATGGTAAAATTTATGTTCCCGTCCTTCACAATTTCCACAGTTGTGTTGGCACCTCTTGCAAGTTTTCTTCTCCTGTCCTTCAGAGATTCTAGGGTCAGACAATATACAACTACTCATCAAATCCCCTGGTCATAGCCCATAAAGTCCCATGGGGTATAATACCGGAAGCATACTTTTGCAATCCGACCCTGTTGGAAATCAGGAGTTGCTGCGTAGAATGCTCTAGGAAGTATCTCAAAAGTCCTGTCTTGTCTCCTGGCTGAAGCAGGTTCCTGACCAGAGATGCCCTGCCGGTGTTAGAGACAAGTGAGTTAAAACGGGAAAAAGAATTTCTCCACACTTGTATTAGGGGAAGAGGATATAAGATGCTCCACGGAGGTTTGGGAGCTTGGGTCGGAAGTAATTATAAGTCCTGTATTTCTTTTGTCTTTTCTTTTAAGTAACAAGAAGTTGTCTCGTCCCTAAGTTGTTTTCCTTCCTTCCTCATCAGTCTTTTCCTTCTCACTATCATTGTTCTCTTCTATCTAAATCGAGAAGTCTTGGTTGAAGCAGTACCTTGTTGCATTATCTACAAAAGTCCCTACATGACCAAACATGGAGCTTTAGTGGCTTGAGGCATAGCCACCATTGTGAGATCAGATTAGTTCACCCACTTCACTACCATCCCTGCCAGCCGTTGGGAACCAAATGTCGTTTAACACCCACGAATCTTCCCTATCAGCATGCATGCATGCATGCCCAATTGTCGGTCGCTGGTATTACACTACCTCCCACTGACACGGCCTCACTTTGGCCCATGCAGCTCGGGAACAGTTTCTCTCTAGAAGCTAGAACCTCCAGGCTGAGTCACTTCTACAGATTTCGCCAGTGATTCCTGGATTCCTAAAGCAAGGCAAACATCTGCTCTGTTGTCCTGCCACGAGGGTAACTAAAATCCGGGTTATTATTTCTTAGCAAATTTTTTTATTCACCATTGGTACCTATCAGTGGGGCTTTCTTTCTTATTTCGTCTTATTCTTGTAGGAGGATTGTGCTACGGTTGCAGACTGGGGATTGTGGTATGGCGGGACGTTTGCGAGCAGATTTAGCTGCTTTCTATTTGTATCATAATATACTAGATTAGATATAGCGATTGTCCCCCCGATTGTGAGATGCCTTGAACAGTGAATATTTCAAAAGAACAAAAGAAACCAGCAATAAGAGACCTTGGTTGACATTGATACCTAATCATGGAGCTCTGTAAAACAAATCTGTTATTTCCGGGGATGGGGGGTGCGGGGAGAGGGTCAGGATAGCTTCCCGGGTACCTGTATTAATTTAGCTTCATATCGCCTGACCTGAATTTAACTGGCGGCAGAGAACCTTAGTCCAATGGCTTGCACCAACCCTGAGACACCAAAATATAAGTCAGCCAGGCATATGAAAGGAGAGTATGTCATCACAGTACTTTTTTCAACTCTCACTATCAAGTAAATCCCATACTTAAAACCCCTCGATAAATGGTGAGCTTCCCTCTTTTTAACAACCCAGCCAACCTACCCATACGAGAAAGCTACTATTCATAAAATACACAACCCACACCCGAAAACTTTTGCAAAACCATTAGGGTCCCCCGAAAGAAATATGTCATCCCAAACAAACACTTTCCCCGAGCCGCCAACCCCAGGAGAAGGGTTGTCCTTTCTGGAAATCGCCCTGAGGGATCCGAGTTGCCTCCGCGAGCAACTGGAGCGGTGGGGCGTTGCCCTAGCAGATCCGGAGACTCCGGAGGCCGAGATCGGGAGGATTAACCATCAGGTGGACCTTGTTGCTTGGGGGTTGGTAGACATGCGTGAAATTGTCCGGATCAAGATGAGAATTCTTGAGGGGGAGGGCTATGGGAGGGGGGGTGCAGCACGGGCAAGGCGTGAGAGAGAGAGGCGGTAGGGAGGAAGGTATTGGCTTTATTTTCCTTCTCTGGAAGGAATCGAGGATTGACTCTTGTGGATTGGGCACCTTTTTTACCTAGCAAACAGAGGGGGGGCGAAATCACTGACAAATGAACCTCCAGCTAAGAAGCTAAACAATGAAATCTTGGTATTGGTCTGGTAGCACCAGATTTCTTAGATTTCCCACGGCCATAGTGTCTGATCCCACGACTTCTGTACAAATATCAATCCACTCAGTGTTCCCAACGGGCCAGGTAGGCCAGGCTGAACCGAAGCCGGGCCCGGCCTGCCACGACTATGGGGGATTTAGCCTGGCCGGGCCCAGCTATAGGCCGTATAGGGTAAGTACCTGCCACCTGATAGCCCAGCCCAGCCTATATGGCCCAGCCAAGCTGGGCCTAGCCTATGAATACGGACCCACAACCCCCTCAGATCCTTGGTTTCCGTTCGGCTCATCTCCCATTCCACTAAACTAGTCCGAGTTACTCCCGCGAGAATCGGAAGTTACAGTCCCTACGCAAATTTCATGCACTGGTGTTAACAGAATAGAACGAGTATCAGTAAGATCACTAATAGTATTAGGCCCTGATCCTACATGCGGGTAGTGATACGGATTTGCTTGTGGTTGATGGAAACCCTTAAGGTCTAATAGGACTTGGTCAACCATAGCACGCACATTCACTGATGGATTCCTGCCGAAGAAACTGAATCGGAAGGAAGGGATTGTGAGATAGGACTGCGTTGGAGAATCTGGAGGTAGATTTCCTGGACTTCTTTGAGCTGGTGGTGGTGGATCAGGAATCGCATAGTTATCGTACTTCAACCAACTGAGGATATAGATAAAATAATAAACCACAATGAAAGTTGTAAGGAATAGAGCCACTCTTAAAACAATCAGCTCTAAAAATCCCACTTGCAGCCCTGTAGGCTCCTACCAGGCCTGATAGGCTTCAGCAGGCCGGTTGAGTTCAGCCTATATTCGCCTAGGCTCATCATCAGAGCGGCCTGCCTTGGCCCAGCCTACGGCCTATCACTGGCCTACTAGTAGCCCGTTGGGAACACGGAATCCACTCAAAAATTCAGAAGTTCGTTAATCAGCGGCGGAAGCACCACTTCCCTACCTAACCTTCTGTAGACTCCCCAACTAAAGCAGTGGATGATATGCCCTCCAGCACAGTAGTATATCTTGAGAGCTCTAATAGAAGATGTTCCCCTCCAACTGCTCTCCCTTGAAATAACTGATATGTGTAGAAGTGTCTGGGGGACTGAGGCTGAAAATCAAATTCTACTACCCCCTCCCTTGCCATGCCCAATTATCATTCCTAAATCACTTTGAAACTTGGTAGCTAGATGTTAGGGAAGAGGCTTGTTACTCCCAGTGCCTAAAAAGGATGTTTGCTACTGCTTACGTTTTCCCACCCCCTGCCATCAATGTCCGCTACTTCTACCCCCCAATCGAAAGTTTTACTCCAGGTCTTCCTTGTATAGTGCAAAGCGACTCAATCGTGGTCCTCAAAACAGGCAAACCCGAAATTGAACTAGTCAACCACAACAAGGAATAAAAATTAAAAAAAAGTCAGCAAGGAAGATATTCAAGAGGAGAAGAGGCCTGACCTTTTTTTTTTTTAATAAAGTGTTATTTGAAGTGAAAATTTTGGTGAGAGTGAAACAAGTGATAGAATCTACCTACTGACAGACTGAAAAATACTGTAGAGTATAAATGACTGAGACATAGAAATAATCAGTGATTAGTATGGCAGGCATAAAAAATTCTAATTCTGGTTAATCCTCTATTCTACACATTTCCCTTAACATGTTATTTCATCTTACTCATCATGTCTTGGCAATTATTGGTCCAATCCCGATCGGTTACAACGGAATTGCCGTTTCACCGGAGGACCCGCCTTTAGGCACTTTGCACCATATTGGCAACTAACCACAGTGATCCCAAGCGGCCAGCCCGTCCGGCTTTGAGTACGACCAGACTGGCCCAGGCTTTTCCAGGGACTGCTGGGCCGGACTGTGGGAAAGCGGCTTTTCCAAACCAAAGCTGGGCCCGGCCTGGGTCACCCAGAGGCCGATTTTTCAAGGGATCGCGCGTGTTTCATCACTAAGAAATATTTCACTATTCAACAGGACTAACTATTTCATGCGGACAATACATATTCACCCGGGGTGGCCAGAGAATTGTGTGAAGAAGAGTATAGTGTCTTGAGGTAGGACAGTATATTTGGGTACAACGGGGGTTCATCGGTGAATGTCATATATTCACCCTAAGCGAGATCTATAGCGTCAGGTGCATGTTGTTCCTGATATCCGGTTCTGAGTGATTAAAAGTGGAAAGGCTGTAGGCTGTCCATTGATATCTTCAGATTACCTGGGCATCTGGCGACTCTAACCTAGGTTGCGCCAAGACTCGATCCGGCGGTTGTGTGGGCGCCGCCGGGCTTTGGCGGTCGCAGAGAATTTTGACCAGACTGGCCCAGCCTTTTCAAAACCAAGGCCAGGTTGACCGGACTGCAAGTGATCTAGATGCTCACTAATGTTGTGACCTCAAGCAACCCACAAGGCTTAGAAATAGGGAGAAAGTCAAATGGAGGTCGCCAGTTGTGCAGGGCTGGAGAAGAAGGGGAAATAGCGTTCCTTACCAGACGACAGATCACCCGATCCGAGCTGAATTGAGCTCATCCTAACTTTGGACGACGCCATTTCGTACAATTTTATTTCTCTTTCCAAATTGATATCATAAGAAAACTGTTGAAGGACCAATTGGTATCAAATATCGCAGCTGTAAAATATGCCGAGCCGGGTGGTGCTTTCTTTGAAACTCTCTGGCTACTGGGTAATGACAGGTGTATAATAAGTAAACCATAGTTGAATCAACACAATCCTTCCATGGATCACTGCATCCATTTCCGTGATTTCGCGCATGCCTAAGTTTCCCTACACACTCTCATGATGACTGTTCAAACCCACTCTCTCTAGACTTAGTGTCTCAGCAACCCCGCCACCATCTGCCGTGTTGTTCAGAAAACCTTTCATCTACTTGACCTAGATAGTACGAGTTTCACCATTAGAGTTGAAACAGATTGTGGGAGAAAATCTTTTGATGTACCAAGTTGGAATCAGTATTGTTTAGGCAGTCAGAATGGTAAGGGATCTCATATCCATCCCTATTTATCTTCTCTGTCATGTCAATTATTATTTCATCGTCATATTCTATAAGAAGCTTGGTACTATCTTTCCATTCAGATTGTCACGCGATGTTGTTCCTTTTCATAATTACTATTTACTCTATTGTTACTCTCTTTGTCGTTCGGAGTTAGAAGTCAATACACGGTTATCTCTTAGTTTGCCGCATTTACTTCATAATAACAAATGAAAGACAAATCTCTAGGATCATCTTCAAACCATCGAACCTATCATACCTCCAAAGAATCTACCAAGCTCCACAACTTCCAGAAAAAATCTCGACCCTCTACCACCCTTCTTGCATATTCCAAGATCGGCCGCAACTCACTATCTCTATTTATCCCATAAGCATACGGCTCTCAGTTGACTTCTATAAGATAGGGGGGCCGGCTAACCATAAAACCGGTATTTTTGAAGCAGAACTTGGAAATTTGTTTTCAAACACTTAATATTTGGATCATATCACCACTCAAGCTCACTCTGTAAGCCGTTGGTAGCTAGTTTTAGCGAGTGGTACAAAGCGACAGCCAAAGGAACCATGCTCCAGCTAGCTCGAGCCTTGATTCCCAAGTCTATTTTGGGAGGCTTGAGCCCTACATCAAATCTCGAGCGCCTCGAGCCGGCTTGTGGGGAACACGAGGGGATATACTGTTGGGTGGCACTGTATATCTTGACTAATGCTGGGGTAATTCATATCCCTGTACACAAAGCCTAGTCAATAGGACAATCCTGTGAACTACAAGCCTAAAACTAGACCAATTAGCTGGTAATCTTCCGGCGCTGGGGAACTCAGCACACCGTCCCCCCCCCCCCCCATCTGAAGTGAGGTAGTCCTATGATAAAAAGAAGGGCGCCCGAGAAAGAAAGTAAAGATATCCTTCCCCGGATATGACACTCTTATATGTGGCAAAGGACTTGACGTTAGAAATTTCTTAAGTCAATGAGTGGGTCAATAATTGAACCGTCGTGATCGAAAGCGTGCCACTATGGTGATTGAGAAGGCATCCGGGTGATCCCGAATGACGCATGTATGCTAGGATCCAAGTGCCGGCAGCGGACCGGGAAAGGAAAAAAAAAGTTCCTATTGCATAATAGCCGGTTACCCATTTCGTTGCTCATAGTATGGAAAGTAATCATTTCGTGACTTTTTTCTTTTTATATGGTGAGAGTATGTGACTCAATCCCATGGTGGGAGAGATCAATATGAATTATGTATGCAACATAATAGAGAAAAGATAATATTGGAGTTACGTTATTTCAGTTAAAGTCTATGGATCCAGGCAGAATTTGAGGACTTGGCTAATGAATCTAATTCTAATTCTTCATGTATTTCATTGAATTCTATTGTGGGAAATTCTAATAGGCTTCAATTACAATAATGCAACCTCTGTAGACATAATTAGTTTTCCACTTTCTTCCACAATAGGGCAGAGTCACATACTATCACTCTATATATATATATATATAAAGCACCACCCACCCCCGCTTCACACAGTCTCACACTTGCTTTCCCCTACTATGGGCAATGAGAAATAGGAGGGTAACTAGCTATCACCCCACCTACAAAGGATTGTCTCACCTCAGGATCTAAGAACTATCAAGAAAAAAGCTCCCTTCAAGGAGAAACCAAAGTTGATAAATCAAAAATTATTAAAAAACGTAACTTAAGCTCTAAAAATAAGGACTGCCACAAAACTGCCACTATCTTCTCTTAGTAGGGGCACCAGCTAGCACTAGATCTGGGCCTCCTCTATCATTGTTCCATACATTTCACATACCTTCTGAGTCTAGTTCATTCATTCCTCTTTACTCTTTGAGTACATTGTATGCAGTGATTCAATTTTCACAGATAAATAGTCAGATGAATCTGTGGCATCATCGCCATATTGGAGGATTACACAGCCAATCCCTACTACCTAGTTAGGACCTTGCATTTAACATTTTGCTTTCTGTAAAGTGGTTCTAACATGGAAGAATAGAAGGGATAAGATAACCAAGTACTTCCATTACAGAGTAATTTTGTTTGTTAAAGTTTCACCCCTTTTCTGATCATCCCAGTTTAGGATAATTTTCTAGAGCAATATCCCCCCTACTTACTAGGGTATAGTAGTAGGAATTCTGAGCCTCCAGGCATACCTTAAAATAAAAAGACCCAACTATCATGTTTCTATGATATCTATAACTTGAATGTTTGTTTGACCAACTGGCTTTCAAGCTTGTATTATTGATATTTGGTGCAATACATGCTAAAAATTTCTTCTACTAATATTTATCTATCCTGTACCAGTAAGGTAGGACCTCTGAAAGTATCACATTATACTCTCATTGTAATCTATCACTAAACTCCATATTTCCTATTCTATAATATTCACAGTATGGTTTAGTGGTTGTTGTCAGGTTAGATGCTAAAGTCAACTAGAGGCACATAACTTTTTCAGCCAAGCTCTTGAATATAATAGGCTCTATTCTACCACTATTGAGCTATGTAATAACATCTAGCAAATCATGATCCACCAGAAAAAGGTTGAGAATTCAAAGATGGAACCTGGCTTACTATTTCATTTATGATAATACTTGGTGAAAGTTTTTGTTCTCTCCTTCTACCATTTTCCTACTTGTATCTGCATCTCATACTTTTTTTCTTTATTTTCTCTTTACTTCAGAGGCTCTGAGCTCGGTCATAATAGAACTACTCACCAAATCTCAATATTCTGTTCAAAAAAGTGCCAACAAAAAATAGTACTAGAAGCTTGCTTTTACTTTCTGCCAGTAAGCCAACAGGACCAAAAATGAACCTTTATAGGCTTGAGGTATAGCTAGCCTCACAAGACCATATCAGTTCACCCACTTTACCACTAGTACTGCAAGCTATGATTGTAGATCAAAAGTTGTTTATCCCTCATTAGTTTCACTTGCTATGGTAAATTAAGAGAACTACTAAGGGTGTAGCTATACTGACCCATCCAGTACTCTAACCAGAGGCTGCCCCCATGAATTATCATAATAGCAGAAAAAATCCCAGCAATATGTACCTGGTACTGAACTTCTTTCTACTGATATGACCTCACCTCAGTCCCAGCAGTGGTGTAAATAATGTTCTACTAGAAGCTAGTACTCCCAGGCTGAGTTACTTCAAGTTCTATATCACAGAAAACTTTTAGACTCTCAAATCAAGACAAGGGTCTTTACTATTATCCAACCACCAGAGAAATTAAAATCAGCATTATTAAGGGACTGTATGGCACATTCTGGTTTGAAAAGTACAGGAGTTACAGACCATGATTCTGCAACCATAGTTGGCAAGCTCTTATAAACCATAGTTAGAAAATATGTTCTACCAAGTACTACCTGTTTTTGTAAAATAAAAGTGAAAATCTAATATAGGAAATTAATCAAATTAAAGCAATCAAAGTATTCAAAGCCTTTTTACCAACCAAATTATCTTCCCTTAGCCACTTTTTCTAAATCAATTATGAACCTTTTTTTTTTATTTTTCAATACTGGTTTAGCATATTAATTAGGATCTGATCAGTTGCTTTTGTTCAAGCTACTTTTGCTGACTGTTGACTACTTATTTTGTTAGCTAATATTATTGGCCTCCTGGAGGAATTGGTATAAGATGCAAAGAATTATAGGGGAGCATATCATGGCAGAAAAAGTTTCTATATTAGACTAAATTTGAGGTAAAGCCGAATAATAGGTTATTTGTAAATGGTTCAGCCTCTAACCATGGTTTGAAAGCCCCAACTAGAATGCACCAAACAGCCCCTAATTTTTCGTGACCTACCTTCTCCATTGGTGCCTATCAGTGGGGTTTTCCACTTTCTTTTGTCATTATACTTGTGGGAGGATTGTGTTATGGTAGTAAGCAAGGGTTTGTAGGATTGAGGGGTGTGCACAAGTGGATATAGGTACTTTAGGTATTTGTATCATAATCTAACAGATTATATATAGTGATTGCGCCCTTGGATAGTGAATATTGTTAAAAGGACAAAAGAAATCAGGTGTACATTACCGGACCTCTATAGCGAGTGATACCCGATGATGCATACATGTGAAACAAACCTGTTATTTCCGGGGGGGGGGGTGCAGCCAGGGGGCCAAGATGGCTTCCTGCATATGACACCATACCTGCATTATTTTATGATACCCTTGTAGCACCTAACCTAAATTCAACCTTGCAACAGGATAACTAGTTATCATAATATGAACG
>LN891162.1:24817-39496 GCA_900010015.1 Tuber aestivum
GCCCAAGTGTAGGTTTTAAAAAAAACGCGTTCATATTATCGTAATGTATATTCGGAGTAGTTTCCGGGGGGATCTTGGTCCGGGGGCCAGCACCAACCACGAAACACCAGAAGGTAATTCAAGCAGACAGATGAAAGGAAAGTATGTTACCACAATATTTTTTCAATTCTCACTATCAAGCAAATCGCATACTTAAAACCACTTGATAAAAGGTGAGTTTCCCCCTCTATTTTTAACAACACATCCAACCTACCCACCCAGGAGAGCTACTGCTGATAAAGTACGCAACCAACACCCGGAAAATTTCGCGACACCACTGAAACCCCACAAAAGAAAAATGTCATCCCCAACAAGCACTTCCCCCGAGCCACTAGACGCCGATGAAAGATCGTCCTTCCTGCACGTCATCCTGAGGAACCCTGATTCCCTCCGCGAGCAGCTGGACCTGTGGGACGTTGCGCTTGCGAATCCGGAGACCCCAGCGGCCGAGATCGAGAGAATTGCCCATCAGGTTGAGCTTGTTTGTTGGGGGTTGACAGACATGCTTGATACCATCCGGATAAGGATGAGGGCTCTTGAGGAGGAGGGATATGGGAGGGGGGGTGCAGCACGGGCAAGGACTCAGAGAGAGGGGTAGTAGGGAGGGAGGGGTTCCATTGTCTTTTTTCTTCTCTTTGAGGAATCCAAAATTAACCCTTGTGGATAGAGCACATTTTTTTACCTAAAAAATAGGGGGGGGCGCAATCACTGACAAGTTAAGCTTTACTTGGTACACATGATACTGGTGGAGGAAAAACAGGCGGAGGAAACTGGAGACCCGGGGGAGGTGGAAATAATTTACGTTGCAGACCACACTCCCTCCCGCCCCCTCGATTTCACATCGACCCTGGGGCTACAAGACGGCCAACCGCCCCTTAGAAATATGGAGATCTTAGAAGGAACCTCCTTGAATACCTATTGATTGTGCTCTTGCCCTCGTTTTCCACTTTCGTACTTCCTCTTTCTTGTATCCTGCCAGGCTTGTCAACTTGATAGGATTTCCTACACGTTGATTAATTCCTCGGAGGAGGAATTGGGACATTATGGCCCCAATAGGAGTAGACCCAATGCAAGTGATCTAGGTGCTCACCAATATTGTGACTTCAAACCCCCGCCAAGGCATAAAAATAGGAGGTTGCCGAATGGAGGTCATCTGTTGTGGAGGGCCGGCGGAGGAGGGGAAATAGTGTTCCTGACGAGCCGAGAAGCTCGGGGGCTCGAGCTCCGTGAGTAGACAAATTATCCGATCCGAGCCGACTCGAGCTTTTTCAAACCACCATATTTTTCTTTTCAAACCGGTAAGAAAAGTATTGGAGCATTAACAGGGTCAGACTGTATAGCTGTAAAACAGGCAGAGCAAGATGACCTTTTTCCCCCTAAACTCTCTAGCTAATCGGCACCGACAGGAGTATCAGTAAACAATCGTCGAATAAACACAGTCCATCCATAGATACTTACGTCCATCACCCTGATTCCACACATGCCTGAGCTCCTCGACACACTCCCGTGATAATAGAGGAGAGACAAATCTCTAGGATCATCTCCAGACCGTCAAACCAATCTCTCATGCTTCCAATCAATCTACCAAACCCCACAATTCCCAGAAACAACCTGGACCTCCTATCATCCTTCTTGCATAATCCGCGATCGACCATAACTCGCAATCTCTATCTATTCCAACAAAAAAGACTAGAGGAGACTACTGGAGACTAGTATCTCAAAGGTTACCTTGTATAAATCGTAGAGGTATTAGTAAGCGGATGAGAAAATATTAATAACTTCGAATTTACCCATGTCCAAGGAGATGTTTGCAAACACCTTTAGTGGCTTAACTCGCAGCAGGGGAGCAGCACATGTCCTGCTTTACCCCCAAATTTTGCTGGGTCTATGAGAGGTCGAGGATCGAGGAGCTGAGATAGGGTTGCGATTGGGAATTTTATGCAGAGCACCACGGTTAGATTTTCCATAAACGCACAGCCCTCAAATCGATTTCTACAAAGCAGGGGGGTTAAACAAGCAGAAAATCGACATGTTGGCTGCAGAATTTGGAGACCTATTCTCACGCACTTAATATTTGGAACATACCTTCCACCCAGGCTTACTCTGTACAGTACACCCCTTGTAATTTAGTTGGTTCTAGCGAGTGATACAAAGCGATTACTAATGGAACCGCACTCTAGCTAGCTCCAACCTCGACCCCCAGCCCATTTCGGGAGCCTTCATTCTTGCATTAAATCTCGAGCGCCTCGAGACGGCCTATGAGGAACACTCGGGGGAAATCCGACGCGGTAGCACCGTATATCTTGCCCACCGCTGGGGTGATTCATGTCCCGCTTCACCAAACCCGGTTTATGGGGAAGGTCTACGAACTACAGACTTAAAACTAATCTCGTTAATTAGGAACCTCCCGGGGTAGGAAAACTCGGCATATTTCCTCCCCATCTGAAGCAAGGTAGTCCGATGGCAATAGACAGTGATAGAGAAAAAAAGGGGATAGGGATGTTCTTTCCTGGATATTGCACTTTTCTATACCGCGGGGGATTTGGCGTTGAGATGGTGTCGGGTCCGTGGGGGGGTCTATAATTGTTGTACTGGCAGTGTTCGAACGAGAGCCACAATGGGCATAGAGAAGGCACCCGAGTGATCACCAATGATGCTTGCTAGGAACTAGGTGCCTGTAATGGATGGGGAAAGGGGAAAGAAAAAAAAAGTTCCCGCTGCCCGCGGGCTGAAATTCGGGTCCGGAAATCAGTTCTAGGCTGCACTGCGCGGTATCTCGGACTCTATATTGACTGGCAAGCATATCGTATCACGAAAACTTAGAATTAATTGAAGAATTTCAATATGCCAGTCACCAAATCCCCTTGCCTGCATTCTATCATATGCCAACTAGGAAAGGAAAAAAAAAAGCCCCCTAAAGACTTCCTCCGACCCTTATGTCCGTTCACGGTAACACAAACCCACGCGCCGCGTTCCGACAGCAAACACTGAATTGAACTCTAGGGGGAAGCATGGACACCACTCAATCCGCGAAAGGAAAAAAATGCTGTCATCCCAGGCCACTACCACCCCACCCCACCCGCCGGGTTTAGACTGGCCTCCCGGGCAACATATAGAGTATTATAGAGTGTGAAGTATTCCGTGCCCCGCTTGATAGGGTATTAGCTGCGTTTGCGCATCCGAAGGCTGTATTTGAGCGGGGCCGGGTACCTCGTGCACATGTTGCGTTGCTTGTATGGGTTCGGAAGCTTTTTTTGAATGACGTGAGGAAGAGGAGGGTTCTTGACGCCGAGAAAGTGGAGTGAGGGGTAAAGAGGCGGTGTATCGTAGAATTATGGGAAGGCGGAACTTGGCAGGACCTCTTTTCAGGGCGTTCTCTCGAGAGATGGTTGAAGGGGTCTTATATATCCAGTTTTTTTTTTCCTTCCTCCTTCTCCTTCGATTTCGAGGAGGTGAGGAATCACTGGATGTGAAATAGAGATGCTGCGGTCTAGAGTGAGGGGTTTAATTACTGGTTTTACGTCTCTATGGTCCCCTTGGAGGACCCAGATGATAGATATTATTATCCGGAATTGCTCAATTTGCAATACTTTAAGCTTGATCTTCCTCCCATCCTACATGCTCCTCATCAGTACCCTTCATTCTAGGCGCCAGCGCAGTCGCTCAACCTCAAATCCATGCAGGGACTACAAAACAAGAAATTGTGCAAACTCACGCTACGATTTTTCTCAGACCCCCAATAAAGAAACCCCCTAAGCTATAAATTCCAAATACACTTCACCTTAACGTAGTTATTCATTCTAAATTACATCAGATAGCATTCAACTTAGAAGGCAAAGCCAAGAAATTACCCTTGAACTCCCAACTGATGCATTCACTATTTTGCAAATGCTCCTGGGGACCGGAAATTACTCGGAATTTTGTCCAATCAAATTCGAGTGCGTCGCAAATTTTTCTCATTTAAACAATTTTATTCTCTTCCTACTCTCTATAACATGCTAAATCAGCTGTCCAAATCCTCCACGCCACGCCAGCCACCAGCCGGCCGCCAATCTCAGGAGATCCCTCCCTCGCCCATCGAGTAACTGCAATTCGCGCCGTCGGAGAAGGAGACCCCCGGCGAAACATCGCCGTTAACTACATAACTACCACCCTCCCATACGGCATGAGAAATCCCACTCAACAGAGCGACGATAAACAAAATAGAAAACCCAAATATCCCAGCCTAAACCACCAACAACTATCCCCTTCACCTACCGATACACGTCCAATATTATACTACTAGTAGATTGGGCGCTCAAGAGAGAATCCATTGTTTGGTATCCGAACAGGCGGACTGCACTATCCAGGGGCAGGTAACTGTATGCTCCACCGTGAAAGAGAGTCTATATTCTCAATAAAGGCTTCGGCTGACACGACAACCCACGATGACTTATTGTGGGATGCCATGGCTATATGAATTTCGTCTGGGAGCTGGGGCGTGACTTGTACAGTACGACAAGTAGCAAAACCTTTGAGCGAGGTTGTAACGGTAATGGAGTGGGTTGATCGCACTGATGGGCACACCCTAAGTACACAACGCCAGGACTCGCCTTCTTTTATGCCCTCCCACTACTGTCCAAGCTTCCTCGTACCCGGGCTCAAATTCCAAAGAGTATATGATACATAAGTTGAACCTTGCTTCCGGGGTTGTCGTCCTTTTGTTCTCTTTGGAGCGGAAATACCGGCTCAGAACAACCAAGGCTGGCGAAAACCTAGGAATTATTTTGGGAACGTTTAAAACCAGGGCTTAAACCCAGATCATGTAAATGCAAGACGCTGGTACCAGTTGTATTTCCCGACACCATCTCAAATTCATACAAGCCACAGAAAACAGTATAGCCCCAAACCAGTAAACGCCATTCTCCACCAATTGTCAACCGTTAACCTTACGAGTCGACTAACCAATTCTCCAGCGATCCCCCGGCCGGCGATACCCCATGCCTAGTTCTCATGTGAGCGACCAGGTTATCATACCTTTTGATCCCCTTTTGACCAACATTCTCGCAGCCGAAAATTGGACAGTCAAAGCGCTTATTGAGGTGTATCACCTCGTAGTGTCGGTTTATCGCCTGCTTCCTTGAGAAGGGGGTTTTCCGGGTGCAATTGGGCGCGGTACAAGTGTAAGAGCGCGTGGAGCAAAGGTGTGGGCCACTTCTCTAGGTTAGTAATTTTGAAGGGTGAACAGGTGATTGACGGGGGAACAAACAAGATTCCAGCACATTTGGAGGATCCACAAACGACGTTATCCCTGGAAGGCGGCAGGTTGGCGGTCCTATCGACAGGGCCGTAAGCGAGGGCCTCATCGGCAGATCGGATAGCTGGATCCACACAAGCGGTATCGCTAGGCAGTGACGGGCCATTAACGGAGTAGTAACCTCCATTGTCTGGATGGCGTGGAAGCGGTCCAAGCCCGGCGGGGAGTGGTTGCGCAAACCCAGCGGCGTCAAGCGAAATTAACTCGAGGTAGGCGGGAGACGGGGGAGAGCGCGGACGGGTGCTTGTCGGAATAAACAAGTGAGATCTGCCATCCTGGAGTTAGCGGGAAGAAAATGAGAGGAAGAAAAAATGAAAAACAAAGTGGAAGAAATCGAGATGAAAACGAAGGTGGAGATGGAGATGCAATGAGAATAAAAACGAAATGAAGATAAAAACGAAAATGGAGATTAAAATGAGAGTGGAAAGGAGGATAAAGAATGAGAATAAGATAAAAGGAAAAGGAAAATAAAAAAATAAAAAATAAAACGAGAAAACAAAAACGAGAAAATAAAAATGAAAAGAGAAGGGTGAGAAAATAAAAATAAAGGTGAAAATAAAAAAGCAAAAACCTTGCGCAGAAACAAGCGGAGATGAGAAATTTGGACGTCGGAGAGAGGGGAATTGATGGTATTTTAAAAGCTCTGGGAGAGTAGGGTGGTGGCAGATCTTACAAAGAACATATTCACTACCATAATACATCTCGCTCGCTTCCTTCCAACCAGTCACCGGCGTGAAAGTCAAGCCTGCAGTACTTTTCTTGGGATCAGTCTACCGTACCCTCGTGAACCACGTATATCTACAGCTTACGCCGTAATTGATATTGCTGGATACGTTGGTAGGACAGTTATTTCGTGGCAATTTTACTCCCAGGGCGCTTAGCCTGCATCACTTCAAGGGTACCATACACGCGTATCGTGTCCGGGTGCCAGGAGTATAATAAGTCCATCGAACTCCCTATGGTGGGCCCAGTGGCTTGGCCACTGAGAAGATGGGATTCTCTCCAGCCGATCGGCAAGGGCTCGGCGGACTCTTTTTCCTTCACCAATAATTATTATGGATTGGGCATATAGCTGCAGGAGAAAAAAAATACTGAAAAAATGGTTACATGATGCCGGTAGCAGCTTCGACGTACTTGTATAAGGGATAGGCCACCGTTCGACGGACCTGTGCTCGCGCCTTGGCGCGGTGCCGTAAACTCTCTTGAAATCGACCACCGGTATCTCGAGTCGCCTGTCATCCCACTAAAGGTTTAGTTTGGTACTCGAGTATGTTAATACAATTGCGAATACCGGTTAGCGAGACCCAACACACCTGACCGGCCGATCTTCTACTATCAGGAAAATGCTAGTCCTTCCTGTGGGGGCGGCAGGGGGTAGTGGATTTCATGAGAATTTACGGCAAGCCATCCCGCAGTGCATGGTTCGGAAGGCGAATGTTGCGCCATATGATACTTGTACCTTGCTCTGCGATAGCATGGAATGGAGGTTTAAATCCAGATCCGGCACCCCTGATCCGAGCCCACGGTCGGTTAATCATGGGACCTCCCGTGAGAAGGCCCAAGTCTTGTGTCATACCGGTAAGGCCCGCAATCTACTTGGCCAGTTAAAAAGTCTCTGGACGCTTTGCATTTATTTGTACCTGTCTTGGCGCAAAAGCGTCCGGAGACTTTTTAAATTGCCAAGTAGTTAGTGCCTCCAGTCATCACGAGCGAGCCCGTGGGGAGGCAAAAAAATAAGGGCCGCGGGTTGCGTTCCATGGTGAATTTACGTGGTTCAAGAATCAAGAGGGCAGGCTGATCTCTACAAATACTGCAGGCTTGAGTTTCGCGTCAGTGACTGGCTGGAAAGAAGCGCGGGAGATGTGCCCCGGTGGCGAAAGTGTATCCCTTTGCCTGTATTCAAACACTGGTGCTAAGGCTCCACTAGCTGTGGCAGAAGTGATAAGCGAGGAAGTATAGATAGCTGGAAAGAGTATCCTTCGAAACAACTTAGACATTTAGCCTGGTGTAGAGTGGAAAACACTAGCCTGTTTAATCCATTGGGATTAAGTTTACGCAGACCCTCTCTTTCTGTCATGGCCATGCTGTGTTTTATGAACTTTGCGATATTCTGAGCACTACAACATCTGTATCCCACAAGGTTTTTCCTGTCACGATTACTTGGATAGGCTAGCGCTCAAGATTTTAAATGGGGGTTGAATTTTTCCGCGGCTTCAGGGGATACAGATCCCGCTGTCCTTATTCTGGCCCTAGCTATCGCTGATCACCATGTCGGTACAAAGCTAAAAGTGCCTGAACGAGAATACAGGATAAGGGATGGGTCCGCCTGATCGGTGTGCAACACCTGGCTCCAATCAATCATGCGTAATAAAAACGAGCCTGTGGCTGGGATCTGTGGGTCTTTTCTACGACCTACCGGTACGAGTACAGTGGGCAAGGACGTTGACACTACCGGATACCAGTACCAGTGTGGGAAAGTGATTGAGTGGGCACTTCCTGTCTCCGCACACATCTTGGATCTCTTCCGAAGCACCGTACCGGGGGTTGTGGGTAAGTCTGTCGAAGTCCCGCTCATTGACTCCACGGCCGTGTAGACCACTTAGAGAGCAGCATTTGCTCCAGCCTTGCTCCAGCCGCTGTGCCAAGAGTTCGACAGACTTTTTTCCTTCACCAAATTGTGAAGGAATCCACCAATTATGTGTTCTTGGAGGCTTCCATACACATACAAACTCGGCCTATGAGAGCAAAGTTCGACAGACTTTTGCGCACACCTTAAGTACTCGTGTACGGTACAGTGCTGCACCGGGGGGATGGTTTAGATTGCCTGCAACGTTATTCATCGCTTCGGGGAAACAAGGCGACCAGGCGAAACTGCTCATATGGGAGCATTATGAAATGCCGAGGCGTGGTCGCCCCCAGACACCATACCAAAGATCGGGTCCATTGTACTCGTAGGGGACCACGGCATTGTAGGATTTGTGTCTCGCCCCGAGACGGCAAAGTTGTCGACCAATATGATTGATCGTGTGAATTGCTGGGCATGAATGACAAGGTACATCCCTGACGCGAGCTGCATTTTATTGGACTCGGTCATAGATGTACTTATGTGTTGTGTAAAAGTGAGATCGACATCCTCCGAGCTTTTAAATACACTTCCTTTCCCCCTACCCACTCCGTAAACATTGCTAATTTCCTGGCGAGTTTCCCGCTCTTGCATTAAGTTTGGAGTCGCTTGCGGCCACGCCCTGTATCAGGATCTCCGTTACTTAGCCCAACTTTCTATTTTACTTTCTCCTGGCTCTTTCCCTCCTGCACCCTGCTTATTGTTTGCCCCGGGGGATATCGTGCGCTTGCGCTCAGAGTTTGTATGTTTTCTGTGTCTCGGTCTGGGCTCGTTGATGCATTTACTCACCTGTGTACAGGACCATTACCCAGTCCGAGGGGAACCGTCCCCATTTTACCGTCCCAAAATGAATTCTCTGTCGGCCCCTTTCCCAACCTTTTCCCTTCTCCCGCCTTCTTTTTTTGTCCCTCCGGGCTGTCTGGGAGATCCTAACCCCACACAACTCCTAGCTGACTACTGCCATGGGGCTCAATGGAGCGATATGGGCTGATAAAACAACACGAGCCCCGTTTTGCAGCCATCGTGACGTCACCACATCCATATCCTAGTACTACTCTCACTCCTCCTCCATATCGGACCCGAGATCGTATCCCCATTTCATGCCAGCCGGGACCTCTTCCACCTTATCGTGTTGGTGGTTTTACATCCCTCTTGGCCCATCGCTGAGCCATCCCGCCCTTGGGTAACTTGCCAACGGGGGCGGCGAGGGCATGCTCGATTTCGACTGCACCAATCCTTCGCCCTAGCCCTTCCCAGTGGCAAAGCCTTTTGTCGACCATCCCGATGTTCTGGAAACAGGTTCGCACCCCTCCCGTTGCATGCTTATCCTTCACATTGGCTAACCCGGGGAAGCAGCCAACAAAATTGTCCCCATAGCTCCCTCGCTATTATTGCACCCAACCGCTCCCGGGAAACCCCGCCCAAGAGGAAACAGGTGCTCAATGGACACTGCGAGCTAATGTGCATTGGCGAAGGGGTTCACTGTCCGGTTGCCCGATGCGAGAATATTTCCAAGAGTGGGATCAAAACACATCGCAACCTAGTTCCTCATCTGAAGAGTAAATACGGGGTGCCACAATCCGGTTCACCAAGCGGTGACAAGTCGGTTTATGTGTAGAGCTGTCGGGGGAGGCCCGGTTTAAGGTCGCATCTGTGATATGGTTCTGTAATAATTTCTGTCTCATGATTTCAGTGTAGTGAGGGGTCAAATCATCATGCACCAATCTTCCTTTCGAGTTTTGTCTCTAAATTATTGCTTTGAATTGATTTAGGTATTAGCATAATATTTCTCCCCTTTTGCTACCCCTCTTCACCAAGTGTTTTCCCGTGCATGGCGCACTCGTTCTTACTGTTGAGAATTGCAAGGTGTTGGTTATCTCGGTCAGCTCGCTGGTCTCGTGACTCGGGGATAAAAGCTCTTGAGTCGGATTAGTGCTTTCGTATCATAACACAGTGTCGCATGAGCCCCGCTGTCCTGGATCTGATTAGCATGTTTTCACAATCCCATTAAGTTTCCAAACCCCATCTCCCCACGCTCACATACACCCTCTTCTATATCATTCATCAACCCTGCCGATCTGTGCTGAGTCCCCTATGACTATCATCTTCTGGCTCCTCTGTATATATGCAACTTATCGGGGGTTCTAGGTGAGCCGACTGCTCCTCTTAAACTATCCTCCCACCTTGTTTCCTAATTCCGACCCCTCCGCTGCTTTCTTTAGAGGTTTTCCGACACAGTATCCGCCGCTGTAGTAATCCCAAACCCCCTAAATCTGGCACCGGGCACCCTGGTACAATACTCTGGTACCTGTCTCCCTTGCCCCCTCCCTCTGCATCCTACAACGTAGGCCTGTTTGGACGCAATCCTCTCCTGGAATTGTGCCTACCCTTTATTTCTGAAAGTGGAGACAACTTCTGTTAACCATTATTCTATAGTGTCCGATCCACCGCCTGCCTTTTCCCGGACACCAACAACAGCCCCAGTTCCCACGGTTGGCTAATTTCTTTATCAAACATTGGGCTATCCTTTTCGTGTTTCCTTCTGAATTGTGATGAATGGCGCCCGCACACCGAGAGAGATCATTTAGGCCTAGGACTTATACCGGGATTGATTATAGGATCACAAGGCCTGCCGGGTTACTGTCCACCCGATCAAAAACCTGCGACATATCCGGTGGTCAAGTTACCAGAATGATGCCCTCCTCTCCTGATGAACTCCAGCCGGTTGTCGTTAATGGTTATCGTGGGCCTTTGGCCACACTGCTAGTACCCAGATTTGAAAAGCTCTGATGCCTGGTCCCTGAAAACCACCTCTCGACTGCCTAAAATCCTATGAATAAAATGATCTTGTCAGCCACAAGGTTTCAACCATTTCTGAGGTTCTTTGTGGCGTAACATGCTCCCCGACAGTCCCCCGCCGCCGCCCTTGCCAACACTGTTTCGCCCCGTAGCGCCCCCCGTCCTACCTGGGGGCGACCGTCCTCCGCTTTCACTGCCCGGGACGGACTACGCGTGGCCGCCCCGCCCCGTCTAGAGCTCTTAGAAGTCCTCCCCCCCGGAAGGTTGAGAACACTAGAGAACAGCGCACAATCTGCTATTATTATTTGATGCTCGGAGCAGCCCATGAAAACACAAGCAAACATTCTTTCTTCGAAATCGCAACGAAGTTTGCACAGATCCCTGGTCACTCACCGAAATCATTCCCCAGTGTTGGCAGCACACAGGTTGATGTACCAGGAAAAAGGAGTAACCAAGGGGAGGAGGGCTTCGAGCCCAGATCCAGAAGTCATGCCAACGATTGGCCATCACTAGTGGCCGAAGTTGCTTATTCCGAGAGCCTGGTTCTGTTACGCATCGACGTAGAATGGTAGCTTATAAATTCTAATGGTGCTACAAGGATTGTTGTTGTGATCCAAATCTTATCTCACAGACGGAGGAAGCGTTTCGAAATCTGGAAATGTTGCCAGATACCGACTCTGACGAGGCACGCCCTACTACAAAGCCCGAGTTCACACAATAAGCTGAGGTTGATGGTAGCGGTACCGTTTCACCTATATGGGCAAGACTTGTAGTGCCTGATTTCGACGATGCCCATCCTTCATCGTAGGATATCACCTTTTCGAACACTGAATTATCGGAGTTTGCTAGGTTCATATTTGAGGGCTTGCAATAAGCGGTCCAGGACATTGGGGCACAGGTCCGCACTCTGGGACTTGTTGGCACCTTTTAGGCGGCACAGGGCTGATTGTGGTTTCTGTGGCGTATCTTCCTTGGTCGCATTTTATTCTCAGGTGCGGTGCATTATGTTTGAGGTGTGCTGCTGCTGGGTTCGCACGTTTTTTTGTTTTCTTTGGGTATGCAGTGTGTTTAGTGCATCGTGTGTCTCGTCTAGATAGTAGTCCCGGGTACCCTTCGTTGGACGAGGTACTTGTGTTACGCCTTACAGATAGTCGGGGGGGGGGGGGTTTGAAGGTGTTGTATGCTGAATTTTAATTTCTTTTCATGCGGATCGCAAATTAATCGGTCAAGTTGGATTATATAAAATGTATTTTCTATTCGCGATCCGACGCCAATAAAAGAAATAACCACACAGGTAAACCTTGTGATGACTCTGATGAGGCAATCAAGGCGGGGATTGAATCCTTGCGGACTTCAAAATGCTTGAAGTAATGCCACATACTGACCGGTATTTTGATGGTATCATACCAACCATATTATCCCTTCGTTCGTTCCCGTTTTTTCAAGCCCAACCAGACCTATTTCAGTTTGCCTTTAGCTCGAAGCTACGGTATTGGTGGTGTACCCGAAAGAGCAACATCAAGACTTCACGGGTACTCGTAAAGGCTCGTACAAAGGGGGTGATGTGCTTGAGCAGACTCAATTGTACTTTACCCTGATCTGTCATATGTTGTGATGGTGATTGCTATCAAAATGCGCAGTGCTAATAGAACGGAACAGTATAGAGAATATTTGTGGTGGGATCCAAGGGAAAAGTTCTTGTTCTTTTTCTCTCTCGCCTTTCGCTCATAGGTAATGACAGGTGTATAAGGAAAACATCATCAAAGCAACCTAATCTCTCCATAAACCACTACACCCATCTCTCACATTCCCTTCATGCCCAAACTCCTCTGTTCGCATCCGTAATAACAAAGGAAAGACATATCTGTGAAATCCGCCTCTACCTTTCAAACAAATCTATCCTACTGCTCAATCCCGAAAAACACTCCTGCCACTCCGGCAAACAACCTTATCCTTCTACTTTCCATTCCTTCCATGACCAACCGCGACATACTATCATTCAACATTTCAACACCATATACCTCCATACTCCGCCCAAAGCAATTCCGAAACCCGTCTCTCCTTTCCCCTGCCTCCTGAGCACCCTACCAAGTGTGCGAGTAACGGAAGTACTGTACCATGCCCTCCTGGGCGTCGGGGCGATTTTCGACGGCTTGACATGGAGGATATATATCCCAGCTCACTCGGTATTATACCTACGGTAGATCACGCCGCGCCAACCCCCGCTTGTTCCCATGTTGGTACCATGGGACCATTCGCCTATTCGCTGGGAGAAGGGAAATTGGCCAGGATCCTGGGGTGAGGGTTTTATGCACAGATCCGGGCTTGTATTTATTTATTGCCGGGAGCTCCCGGCGGTGCCGGATTGTTGTGTATTCGAGTGCCTGTGTAAATTAGGAAATCGGTGGCGGTGACTTGGCAGTGTTGAGAAAGATTACTAGGAGGAGGTGAACCAGGTGACCGTGAGTGTAGAATGGGATGGGAATAATTAAGGGTGCTGTGCACTGTGCGTATATAGGATTGAGTATAATGGGCGATTTATCAGGCTCTATCTAGAAAATACTAAATAGATATTAAGGAGTAAATTACAAGGAAGCATAGGAAGAAACGACAGGGCAAAGTCTAACCGGAACTCTAGGCAAGGAAAAGGCGAAGAAGGGAGAAACAAAGAAAATGGGTAATAAACAGATACCTGAAACCGAAAAAGAACGACACTGACGAAATCTATATACAGCCGAACCGACGGAAGTCTTGAGAATACCGATCGCTTGATTGGTAATTATTTGCTGAAGGAGAATATAGCGGGAAAGGAGGAAAGGAACACGTGAGTGAGGAGAAGAAATAGTGATCGGATATAATCGAGAGTGTTAATCGGGTGTTAGGATGAGAGCCTGTTCGAGTAGAGGGACATGGGAGCTTCGGGGGCTGAGTGGAAGGGGGTTGAGGGAGCATAGACGGTTTGGTTGAGTTCGGATCGCTAGCTGCGGAGCTAAGAGTAGTAGAATCAATGCCAGATACGGCTTGCGGCTCATCAGAGCTCGCGATGTCGGGATTGGGAGCTTCAACTAGCGACACTATGCACACGCCCACATGCTTAGCGAGCGGCGGGAGGGATGCCTAGGAGGTGGGAGGTGGGGTGTCGGAGTTGATCTTGTCGCGTTCCTGTATGATCTTTACTACCGCATTATCTGGCGATACTGGAAATCATGCTAAGGTCTAGTGTTGCCATGTGGCCTAAGTGTGACATGAGGGGGGCTTAGCGAATATAAAAAAAGGGGAGCGAGTAACAATATCTGCTGGCGGAGTTAAATTACAAGACTCACTCTTCCATCGTTGAATTGAAAAAATAGGTTCCGCACTCGCCTAGTTGTACTTAAGTCATTAAGGTCGTCATGACAATTTTCTTAGTTCCTACACTACTCGTGCCAAGGTTGCAGCTAGGGCGCTGCAACCCCCGAAAGTTCGCTGGCTCAGTTTTCGGGGGCACTCATCCTGAGTGCCCGACAGCTCAACGTCAATTTGCAGCTCAATGTCAGTTTGTGGCTCAACCAACTATTAGGAACAAATTGAATTTAATTACTCAGGTTAATTTTATAGTATTATCTTAGATTATGTATGCATAATATAATTTCTAATGTAATTTTTTACTATAGCATAATTTTCTTTATAATTTTACATTTAAAATAATATTAGATAGAGTTTGTACATCTAATGCTTATCTTACTCTATGTATAAACTAGAAACTAGAATAAATATTAAAAGTAACATAAGGGGCTGTTTTTACAATAGTAGAACCGGGCTTACTAGAAGGAACATAATTTATAGGCAATTTAAATTTATATTTAATCTTATAAACAATAAAATTACATAGAGCCACCAAAATAAATGTTGCTCTAATAGTTGGTTGAGCCACAAAGTGACA
>LN891162.1:41731-56054 GCA_900010015.1 Tuber aestivum
GTGGCGTTTGGCCATATTCGGTGTCTAGCTGGTCGGGATTGACTCCTTCTCGTCCCAAAAGTACCTTTACTACCCCCTCATGCCCGTTCCTAGCCGCCCTCGAGAGTGGCGTTCGGCCATACAAGGTGTCTGCCTGGTCGGGATTGACGTCCTCTCGTTCCAAAAGTATCTTCACTAGCCCCTCATGCCCGTTCTCAGCCGCCCACGAGAGTGGCGTTTGGCCATACAAGGTGTCTGGCTGGTCGGGATTGATGTCCTCTCGTTCCAAAAGTATCTTGACTACCCTCTCATGCCCGTTCCTAGCCGCCCACATGAGAGCCGTGATACCTATGCTATCAGTTGCATTAACATCCCACTCTTTCATCTCCAATACAGAAGTAATTATGTTCATAATCCCTAGAAATGCTACTCCGTGTAGCCCGGTAAACCCCACAGGCCCCTCCTTCCCCCTAAAATATGGGAAATAGCCCCTATCTCGGTTAGAGCGCAGTAACAGTAGTTGTGCCGATATATGCTCATCAAATCTATCGAGAAGCCTCAGCGCCAGGGCTTTCACGTTTTCCGTCATTCCCCTTGTTGTGTGATTTCCCCAGTAATAAGAGGCATATTCTAGAAGGGGTGTTGTTGGCGGGGCCGAGTGAAGGGTTGGCGAAAGAGCGCGTATACTTCCAAAATTGAGGTATGTCAAGCAAACCTCCGCAATTGTTGAGTGGGGATTAGGGAATAGTGTAGGATCACTCAAGAGGTGCTCTTGCAGGGTGAAGTGCACAAGTCGTAGAGTGGATGAAGGCGCCTCGACTGTGACTAAACCCAAAGAAGACGCTACAAGTGTCCGTAATGCAGGAACATTTTCACCATCTAGATCTGCGGATCCCAGCTCTACTCCTAACGCATAACGGAGCTCCTCCACTCCTAATGGTCGTTCCGAATACAACACCCACATCAGGACCTTCAATCCGAGTACTGCTTTGTTTCCCTTCTGCCCTTTTAGTCGGGTTACAGTTGCAGTGTATGCATCGCCCAGTCCCTTCCCTTGTATCGTCTCTTCCATCTTCTTTCTTCTCTGACGAATTGTTATCTCTCCCAGAATGGCGTCCATGTTGAGAGAAACGAGCAGGAATCTACACAAAATCACTTGTAAGCATGCATCATTCATAGGGGAGGAATGCTGAAATGCTCCTACGCACATATCAGACATATTTTCTGCAATAGTTCTAATAATATCCGCCCGTAAGCCCTCGTTCATCGCCTCTGGCTCCGTATCCCTAGCTAGCCTCATCTCCACGTAGTTCGTAATATCGCCCGTGTTTGGGCTAATAACTAACACAACCGCCCTGGGAAAATATCTTTGGATATCTTCCCTGACATGGGGCCTCCCGGTGAAGAATATCCTCGTCCTTGGGCACTCCCGAACAATATCTCTTAGAGACTCAAGAAGCTGTGGCAGATGCTTAGGCAAACATTCGTCCAGTGCATCGAGGCAGACAAAAACCTGCGGCAGGGAAGAAATAGCCATCTTCCACATCCTCACTAGATCAGGGAGTCGCAACCCGCTCCCGCCGAACTTCATTTTTGCCTCATGAAACGCATCGCGCACATAATTTGGAATTTCACCTCTCCCCACCAGCTGCTTCAGAATAGCACCTATGATATTGGTGATAGTCTGTTGTTGTTGGGAAAGGTAGTCGCAGTACAAGCCTACAGCTATGATATCCCGTTGCTCGCACAGCCGGTCGATAACTAGAGAACTAATATTTCTCACCATCAGTCCTACCCGTCTCTTTCAGAGAATCTGGATACTTACCTCAGATAGGTTTTTCCCACTCCGGGATTCCCGCCGCAAAACAAGACAGCCTCATCTACTCCACCCTCACTAACTCTCCACTTCCGGAACCCTCCTGTCTCGAGAAGCCACTCCCCGACACCGTCGAATCGGTCGTTGCGCACGTCTTGATGTCTTCTGTCTGGCTGTAGTGGGGAGAGCCACCGCATAATCTGTGCATCCTCGTCGGAGTTGTAGATGTTGGTGTAATATGCTGTTGTTGTGTTGCCACAGTTGGCATTGCCGTCACCAAAGTTGACGCCTTGGATCTGAGTAGTCTGGGCCATGATGTTCTGCCCAAAATATTGCTCGAATGTTGAAACGGTATATCGGTCTATAAGGTTATTGCAGGAGTTTATGAGATTCAGTGAGGGGATGCACAATGATTTGGGAGGTCGGGGAGGCGGCAAAAAGAGGGGACAATCTGGCTTGTACGACACCGGATATCCAAGCATTTGGATAGGGTGCCTGACTAATATGAGACATACCTCCCAACACCACTACGGTATACGAGTGCGGCCGATAGATATATTCGTCACGTGAGTCTGAGAAGAAAGTTTCGGTGCACATTTTGGCTGCGATTTGTCCTTAGATAAGGCACGTGATGAATATATTTATGGGCCGCACTCGTAGAGTGACTGTAGGAGCGACTTGTGTCTGGAACGGGCTAGTTTTTTCTCTCGCAGTTGGTCTCGCAGGGTTTGGTAAAGGACCATTGATATTTGTTGGTGGACACCGGGCTTGGTGGAGCTCCATTGCATTGCATCGTGAGAAACTGGTGCTAATTATTTCTTTCCCTCTCTATGGTCTTCTGGTTACTGTTGTCGCCTTTGTTCTCATCTTTGGACCATGGTGCGCTTTCCTACTAATTACCGTAGTAGCCGAGCAGTTGCCGCTCTTAGTAGGATCCACCCCACCGCCTCAAGGCGGGTCGGGAGGCAACGAGATGGGAGAGCCGCGGCCCAAGAACGCTCTTACCTCAGCACCAACCCACGAGACATAATTAGAGGAAATCTACTATTATCACATCCATATATTTCAATTTGTTTAAACAGGAGGCACGGTATGTCCCAACACATACAATTCCTCGGCTTACGTATTAACACTTCATACCCGACATTCCAAGCTGTACGGGGCTATCTCATGAAGACCCATATCCTTTAAGAATTTTAAAAGATCCTATAAATCATGGTAAAACCCAAGGCCCCAAACACGTCATTGAGAACAAAAAATCAAAGCACAAACAACTGCATCTCGAGTAGTGTAAGCAGGTTTCATACAGCAGGGAAACCTCGATTCACCTATCCCGATTCTTAACGTCAGTTCAATACACTGCCTTTTATCAGAAGAAGGGAATGTCCTAAATCTCCCTGAGCACAGGAAACCACAACTATCGGAGGGCGCCCCAGCACTAGCGATTGGGTTGGACTTTCGCAATAGAAATAGCTGTTGTCTTTCCTGTGTTTATCATGCCCTGGTGACGGTCGGTTTTTCGTATAGTGTCCGGGAATGCGCTCGGCCTTCGGGCATGCTTTAGCTTTCGGGAAAGCATTTTGGCTGCAGGAATGCACTAAGGTTTTGGATCAATGCATTCGCGGCAAAGAAAGCGGACAGGTAGTAGGGGAAGCCGGAAAGTCAGATTCCCAGAGTATTGGATGCCCGGAGGCTGTGGACAATGGGGGTTTGTCTTTCATTTGTTAGCACGGAAGTCATAGCAAGGGAAGGGGGAGGCAGACGAGCAATAGTGTGAGCACGTGTGGTAATCCGTGGAAGGATAGAAGGACTTGGTTGTTGTTATATCTACTCCGGTCTTTAGCATTAGCTAGGTAGGAAGGAAGAAGAGAACCTCCCCGCTCCTGAGCTGTGCGATCGTTTTCGTGTGTGAACTCTTGGTCTTTCGTTGGGTTGTTTCACCGTTGCCGTCGTTTCCGGCGATCCACGTTTAAAAAATTCAAGGAGGAAAACTTAGGCCACGAGAGCAGGCCATATCCCAGAAGCCCACGCGCCAAACACGATCCCCGACAGCACCACCTGAGGTGCACCCGCCACCGCGAGCGCGGCCCGGGGGAGCTGAACATCAGGCGGTGCAACCAGAGTGCAGAAAGTGAGGGTATCCTAGAAATAATGGGTTATTATTGTATCGGTATTGTATTCCGTGGTGGTATCTTGATCAGCAAAATCGTGTCGGGCGCTAGGTCGCGTCAGCAGCTGGTGTGTAGGGAGCTTTGGTACGCAGATCCAGTGTTTTTGAGTCCCGATAGCTGTCGATACCACCTTGCGCTCAAATCCACTCCCCAGGCGTGCCTAGGTTCCTAACACAGCTTCAGTCACCGGTGGCCTCCTCTGGGTGCCGCTCGAATTAGGCTTGAAATAAACAAGTCACTAGCGAAGTCCACCTGTGGTACAAGTGCGGTTGATAAATACACCCGTCACGTGATGTATGATAAGCAAAAGCCACATCTTTCTTCTTATCACATCAACGTGATGGTTACACCAATCAGCCACCGGCAATGGATGCCATAAGCGTCACCCTACATAGCATCCTTGCAATCCCTAGAAATAGCCGCCCATTTGCAGCCTCATTCCTTGGCATGAGTGGACTCCACGGGAGGAAAGTAGGAGAAGAGACAAACTAAGGTACGAACACGCAACAAACATGGAGGGCAAGAATAATCCCTTCGCAGAGTTGCCAGGGCCAGGTGTACAGTACCGCCTCCGCTGCCTCCAAGGAAACTGATCCCGGATCTCCAATGCCCAACTGCCCGGTATTACCACTTCCCCACTCACCTTCACAACTTGTTCTCCGTCCTTTAGAAGACTTAGGCTGGTGCGTTCACACAAAGGTGTATCTAAAATTCAACACCAGGCATAGCATTTACTTCGCGACGGAGGAGCTTTCCAAATGGCTCGCACAATGTGAGAATCCCGGCACGGGCCTGATATCGGTTGTACCCTCCATAGGGAGATTCTGACAGCGGGGTTGGGATTACAGCGAGATAAGCGGGCAAGTCGTGGGATTGTCGGGATCGTCACGTTTGGTTCACTATGGGGATGCAGCCGGCGGTTACATGTGCTGAGTTGGGGGGTCTATTTTGGTTGGAGGGGAAGAGCCCTTCCAAGGACGGTGGGTAAGTTCAGGGGGAAGTGTACCCGGGGGTAAATTTGAATGCGCCTTCGTTGTCAATAGTACATTTCGGTAGCAGCATGGACTAGTTTTTTTGACAGGAGCCGGTAGCGGAATTTCATAGTTGTGGAAAGCAAGCAGGGTATGTGTTAATCACAAAACCGGTACGCTCGTGTGGGGGTATGAATGCTAATGGGGGTCTAGAGGGAATTTGCCATCTAGCACTAAAGTTAATCAAGAAACACTACTCTCACATTATCTCTACCACAGGCAGTACTTGATGTCGCATCTCGAGTTCGGGCTTGTTCGCTGTACTAATCACCCACTCTACCGGAATCGGCTAACTAATTGCAAGAGTGGCTGCCTCGCTAATCCCTTTGGCCTGAAAATCAACTACAACGCTATCCGAAAACTGAAACTGGAGAGGGAACACTGGATTGTATAACGTGTGCTTTGTGAACTACTGTACATCCTCCAACTGCCGCTCCACGAATCCGCCTAAACCCGGACCTGGAGTAGCGCGCATAGAGCATTCGTTTGACCCTGCGCCAGCTGGAGTGGAGGGGCTGGATGGCAGCGAATTACAAGAAATGAGGTGGGAAATGCACCTCGAGGTCCACATGTCTTCCCGGGGGCGAGGGGCCCTCCAGGAGCCCTGCCGCAGGTACGATCTGCTCAGGTGGTGAAATGGCACTGGCACAACTGGAACCTGACCCTATATCCGATTACAAGGCGTTCTGCGGGGATAAACCAACCGGTTCTACCCCTGTGCATATGTTCAAAACCACAGCAACGGCTCCTGAGCTCACGATTCCTAGCCATGCCTCTCCTATTACCTCCAATTATTCCGTTGCTCCCGTACCGCCGCCTCCGGTAATCTCCTCCCCCCCCTACCGAAGTCCACAGAATTTGACTACTCACAAATCCAGGATGCGACGGTGCACAAAGCTCGTGAGAAAGCGGCTGCAAACGCAATGAAACTGGGAAAAGATGGTGAAAGATTACGGGTAAGTGGTGGAAGACCGGGAGGGAGGGTTTGAAAAGACGAAGCAGGCGAAGCGTGAGAAGGAAAGAAAGGAAGTCAGGAAACCTGCCACTCGGCGGAGCGGCGAGGTGGAGAGACTACGGCTAGATGTGGAAAGAATGGAAAGGGATGAGCGACGGTTAGTAGGCGCTCCTGAACCACCTGCTTACGGTGGATAGAGCCCCATACTGTCTCCCTCTCCCTCTCCCTCTCCACCACCCCCCTACCGACACACAGCTTAGCCCCAACGCCTGAAACCCCGCAAAGAAAGAGGCGCGAGAGGAAGTTCTGCCTCAACCCGCACCCATCGGACGGTAACCGGATTAAGGTTAAAATGACGGGGGTGGACAAAGTAGGCACCCGCTGTGAACTGTTCGTTTTGGGAGACAGGTGTGAGAGGCTAGTTGGGGAGGTGGGTTCGAGGATCGAGGGCGGGTAGGGGGTGAGGGTATCAGGTGGTTGTTGGAAGAGGGGGTGGTGTGGAAAGCGGTTTCGGAGGTGGCGGTGGCTCGGAAGGATGGAGTTAGGTGGGTGAGGCGGTGTTATAATAGGGGAGGGACTAAGAGGATGTGGCGATCCGGTGTACCTTTTTCATTTATTCCAGTTTTTTTACTAGCTGCTAGTTATTTTGAGAAGGAAAGAATGGAAAGGGAAGACCGACGGCTTATGGGCGCCCCGGAACCACCTGCTTACCGCGGACAGTCACACTCCGCCTCCCTCCTCCTCTCCATCACCAGCCCCCTCGCCGACACACGACCCGCCATCATACTACCCAACCCCGGAAACACGCGGGGGAAGAAGTACGAGGGTACTGAGTGTGTAGGGTTCGTTTGTCGGTATAGTCCAGAGCTAATTCTGATGCCGGGCTACTCTGCAGCTGGCCCCCCCGCGCAGAGAACCGATGCTGGTAACTTGGCGGTGTTAAGATAGAATACTAGGAAGGGGTGAATTGGGCGATAGCAAATGCGAAATTGGGCTGGGATGAATAGAGTTGGTGTCTATGGGTATAGGTTTGGATGTGTAAGGGGCCATTCTGAATTCCCCTATTGAGAAAATTATCTAGAGGGCACTGAATGAGTATTACCGAATAATGGAAGCGGAGAGTAACCAGAGATTGCAGCTCAGTGTGACCAGGGCTCCCAGCAAGGAAGTGGGGAGGGGGGGGTGGAAAAAATAAATGGATAACTAATTGCCACCTGGAATGAGAGGGAACGCCGCTTCTGAAAACTTGAGTTATTTACAGGTAAATTGACCGAGGTTTTCTGATATCGAACCTCAGATTGGGGGTTATTTGGTTAATGAGAAGATGGCTGGGAAGGAGGAAGGAAGGACGTAAATGAGGAGAGCCAAGAGAGTAGTGAAAAAGGCGATGAGGAAACAGTGGTTGAACAGAATTGAGAGAATTGATTAGGTGCTGTTGGAATCAGAGCCTGTTCCAAGAGGAGAATACGGGTGCTCCGGGAGCGGAGTGGAAGGGAGTTGGGACAGCATGAACGGCTCAGTTGAGCCTGCCTCGCTACGCGCAGACCCGGAAATAATATCTTTGGCACCCGATACCGCTTCGGGCGGATTGGGGTGAGCTAATGCAAGTGTAGGCGGGGCATCGGGGTCTGCGATATCGGGATCAGGAGCTCCAGCATTGCCTGCGGCGCGCTAGTCCACATGCTTAGTGAGCAGCGGGAGGAATGCCTGGTCAACGAGACCCGAGGGGCCGGAATTGATCTGGTCCTGTTTATGTAACATTTTTATATTTTATCCTGTCCTTGGGAGAGAGCCAATGACAAACTACAGCTCCGCACCCGTTCCCCGATGCGCACGAGAGTGGTGGCCGGCCATGTTTTGGTGTCTGCCTGCAACCGAATATTCACTACACCCTCACGTCCGAAGGAAGCGGCCCGCCGCAGCGGTGTTCGACCTCTGGGGTCTGCCTGGTCCGGATTGACGCCCTCTAGTGGCAAAAGTATCTTTACTACCCCCTCATACCCGTATCGAGAAGCCCACGATATTGGCGTTTAGCCATTGGTACCCACCTAGTCAGGATTGATGCCCTCTCGTTGTGAAAGCATCCCCACTACCCCCTCATGCCCGCTCGCAGCCGCCCGTGAAAGTGGTATTTAGGGATATTTGGAAAATTCCTAGAACGGGACCCCCTCCGGAGTCCAATACTGAGCAGACTCAGTGCTACCTTATTCACCGCGGGATATTACACAGGTCTTTGCTTCTCACACTTCCGAACGCCATTTTAAAAAACTATAGAAGGGGGAAAGATGTAAAGGACATGAGTGGGCAAGGGTATTCTGCTTGATCCTTTTTTTTTTCTACCTAGACTCAAGCCACAAGCCGTGATCCTGCTAAACCCCTTCATGTGGGAGGTTTGTCCAGGGGAGTGATGACTAATACCCCCATACAGTGCTTTGGAGGGGCCCTGGGCAATAAACTATATTCAATCTACAGTAGGTGTACGTGCGTCCATGTGGCCAGTATTAGGTATGGTCTGATGTTTGTGCATCTGCGACTTTATAGTAATTAACCAAACTTGCTTATTAACCTGTGTCTCAGACACTGACAGGGGTATGATAGCACAAAATTTTCCACCGTCTGAACTCCCGCGGAGGGGTTGCGGTAGCGGTCATTCTCAAATGACCTTATAAAAGGTGGATATGGATGGGTGAGGAAGTGTTGCAGTGGAGGGGAAGTGGGGGGGTAAGCCAACGGCATCTCGTGTGGTGTACTCAACAGTACCCGAGCGCTCGAGCAGCTCTACCGCGCTGATGTCGCACATCTCTAACCTAATGAGTAAACCAACAGGCGGGCCAGACTTTCCACTCCGAGTGCTTGAGCGGCCAGGAAGGAACGCAGGCTTCGCGTGGAGAGAGAAAAGTGGTAACTGGACCATCGTCCCAGACTACCGGTACTATCCAGCAATATCCATGGCCCTGTTAACAGTGTCTAGTACGGTACACAAGGCTCAACGGACCCCTGCTACAAGCTGCAGGCTCGTTTTTGTCACCTATCATTTGTTGGAAAGAGGAGCTGCATATCTATCAGCCTCATATTTCTTGTACAAGGGCAATTATTTTCCTAGCAAATTTCTAATACACCCGAGGTGCCCCGTCCCCTCTGGCAGCATTTTTGCTGGTTGAGGAGTGATTCGAAAATGATCATAATTATGAAAGTTTTTTTTCCAGCTCACCACATAACAGCAGTTGGTTCGGGCGCTCGAAAGACAGTACGAGGTGGTGCACTTGATCGAACTGTTTGACCATCCTGTCTTCGGGCGGGATGATGTCGGGGGAAATGGGATCAATCGATATGATAATCTGGTCGCTCACATGAGGAACAAGTATGGGGTATCACCGGCCGACGAATCGCTCGGGAATCAGCTGATTGATCCTTAGAGTTAGTTGATGACGTCCGGTTGAAAATTGCGGTTCGTTACACGGTTGTGTGGCGCTTTTTGTTTGTGGATTTTAATTTGGTATGGGGTTAGATTGGGTGCGTGTCGTGCGTTCAAATTGTAGTTTTGAATTGATTCGAATATTTGTGCAATGTTTCCTATTCCTTGACTAGTTTTTGTTTCTCCGAGCCAGTGCTTCCAGTGTGCCCAAAAAATGAAAGGGATGCCAAGCTGGAAGTTAAGTTCCACCGATGTTTGCCCATAGGCGTTCGACTCCCGGGTAGGAGGAAGCCAGAACAGCAGCGGAGAAACATTAAAATTTGTTGGTTTTGCTAGCACTCACTGAGTACATGCTTGCTATCAAGTTCCCCTTTTTAAGGTACAGTTCTAGGCTACAAGCCCGGGCAGACGGCGGGTTACACTAGGGGATAGCTCTATCCGACAGCAACCCCCCCTCCCCTAGCGAACGTAGGGGTTCTGTTTAAGGTCAAATCAACCTGAAAAACTAAAAGACATCCGGAGAGCAGTTTTCAATAGAAGGAATAGAATAGAAGGTTTCAATTGCATGTGGGCCAATTTCTAAGCACTTATAGGAGTTCGTAGAGCTCAAGAGATAAAGTCCTGTTTTGTCGGTGGGAAACAGAGTTGGGTTTAGACACCCCATGGCAACGACAATGGCTCGGGTAATGACAAAACCTCGAGGAGATTTTCCAATGCATTCTTTTGCTATGGTCAAAGCCAGGCAATAAGCGGTGAAGCGATGTACTATCCGAATATAGTCGGCTGGAGTCCAGCACCGGGGGTGAAAGGCAAGTCTATCGAACCCCCTCGAATTGGCTCAACGGCCTTATAGACCACCTGGAGAACGGTATTTCCTCCAGTTACTGCACCAAGACTTGGACAGACTTTCGCACTCACCCCAAGTAGAGTACAGTATCATCCTGGACGCTTGATAACCGACATTCACCACACCCGGCAGCCAGACCAGCCCTTCTTAACCGCTCCTCCCACCTTTCAAACACGGTGACATTGCATAGCTCTCGCAAAAGAATAGTCTCTTAGAAAATGTGGAAACAAGATAGGGTACTGTACGGTAAATCGGAGACTAATTTACATGGGTGTGAACCCGGAGCAGTCCGATGAGTTAACAGACACCGCAACCCTGGTGTTTTTGTAAGGTATCTTGGAATGGCCATGTCAGTAGCGTCCCGTGATGTGCCAGTTCCACGCGGGTGTAGCATTTCTTCAAAGCACTGGTAATGAATAAACCTGCAGGCTTACCGTGGAGAGAGGAAAGTGGGAACTGGTATCCAGTAATATCAATGGTCGTGTCAACTATATGTAGTACAAGGGGCGCAACAGATCCCTGCCACAGGCTCGTTTTCATTGTGTATGGTTGGTTGGAGTAAGCCACTGCAGACGATTCAGGCGGATGCATACACCCAGCAAAAGGGCAATTATCTCCGTTGAAAATTTCAAATACAGTGAAGATCCCACCTCTCGTCCGCTCAAGTTTTTGCTGGGTTGCTGAGTGAAATATCTGCACTTTACAAAGTTTACATTTCAAAAAAAAATGAATTCGATGTAAGTTTTTTTTTTTTCAAGCTAACACACGGCGATTGGAGCATTCCGAGACAAATATATGGATGCGGCCATCCCAAAACCACTGGCTTCCAGCTCGTTTCAAATGATGCTCAAGGGGTTGCGGCACCACTTCCGGCGGAGCTTGGACCACTTCCACTTTATCCACTTGACGACGGCTTCTTCTCCGTGCTTGGCCCATCCGTTAGTCATCCCGCCAGTGAGGATCGACCCAACCGATCTCAAAGTGAAGCCCACCCTTATGACTATATCAATACTTCCGCTTCCTTAAGGCCTCCCAGGGGCAGAGTCTTTTGTGGATCCAGATGTTCTGGAAACAGGTTCGCACCTTTTCTATTAAGTGCCCATCCCTCAATTAGACTAACAAGGGAAAGTGGCCCGCACACTTGCTCCCGCCGCGCCTTCACTTGTAACGCACAGGACTGCACCCGGACAGCCCCATTCGGGACAAAGCAGGCGCTCAACAGGCACTACGAGGCGGTGCATCTTGCGCAGCGGTTTGACTGTCCTGTTCCGGGATGCGGGAACGTCGGCGAAAATGGGATCAAGAGATACGATAACTTGGTAGCTCACATGAGGAACAAGCATGGGGTATCGCCAGCCGACGAATCCCTCGGGAATCAGCTGGTTGATCAGTAGAGCCGGATGACGTTCGGTTGAAAATTGCAGTTTGTGACACGGTTGCGTGGTGCTTTTTGTTGCTCTGATGGTTTTGGTGTGGGATGGGGTTGAATTGGGGGCGTATCATGCTTTTATGAGCCTTTTTTAAATTGTAGTTTTGAATTGATTGGAATATTTGCACAATTTTTCCCATTCCTTTGTTAATATTCGCTTCTCTGAGGCAGTGTTTCCACTGTGACCAAAAATAAGAGGTAAAACGAGCTGGAAGTAAAGTTCCACCGAGGTTTGCCACGGGGCATTTGGCTCTGGGGCGCGGGGAGTATATAATAGCAGTGGGGGGGTGTTGGGGATCTGGCGATGTGTGCACACTTACCATCAGGTTCCCTTTTCAAGATACAGTGGTAGGCCACAAACTCCCAAGCCGATGGTGAGATTCACCGAAGTTGAGATCTCTTGATCGACTACCCGCCTTCTCCCAACAACCCAGGGGTTCCATTTAAGGTCAAGCCAACTAGAAGACAAGTACTCGGGTATGGGGAAGCTTGTAGAAAGGGAGTAAAATAGAAGGTTTAAATTATGTGTAGGCTAACTAAGAACATGTTGGATACAGTGGAGCTCAAGAGAGGGGACACCAAGTTGTCAGCAAGATCCAACCAAGTTACATTTAGACTTCCCATCAGAAAACGACCATGGCTCAAGTCATGGCAAAACATCACAGAAATTTCTCAATACATCTTTTACCTCGGACAGAGTCATGTAAGGAATAGTGAAGGGATATAGAGTCCGAATTGAGATAAATATAAAGCAAGGGTTTGGGCACGGGAATATTCACGCTTTTTCAGGAGGGATAAATTGAATCATAGGAGGATGAGTAAAGTTTGATACTGCCCCGGTGGGTGAGGAAGGGAATATGTCCGTACGATAATGAAAGGAAACAAAGAGAAAAGTGCAGGGCTTTATAGAGAGTGGCGGGGGAATGGGGAGAATAGAGGGATATAGAGAGGGAAGATAAACCAACCAAAGGTAGCAAGCCCTCCGCCGTCCCGGCTCTTCAAACAACACTATTTCAAATCCAGGGTGCATAATCGGTATCGGTTGGGGGCCCATTTCATTACCGATATCCCGAGCTTGTACTGTTCGTCCACCAGGCATATGATCACCAGGATTACCGTGGCGGGAACGCAGAAACACCAGGTCAAGGCCTAGTGCGTTTCAACACGAATACACGCAGCCGGCCGGCGCCCAGCACTGTGGGTAGGAGAGTAAGGCTTGCGTGACTTCCTGATGACGAGCGTGGTGGGCTTGTAGATGAACACGGGCCCGGGGCAATCCGGTAATGAGAACCGAGACTCCCCCGGCTACGACTGCACTAGGGGGCACGAATTGGAAAACAATTGCGGGATCTAAGGTATGGTCCTGGATAGGTACGCCGGGCCCAATATTTTTGTTTGGTGTCTTGTCGTGGCTACACTAACATTATTTAGTGAGGTGTTGGTTTAGGTAGGTGTTTCACTTTCCTAAAGTCATGAATGAACCCATAGGAAAGCTAAGCTTTCCTCTCGGGATACTGGAGTAACCGGGGAGAGCTGCAGGATTGGCGGGGAGAGAGGAAAGCGGAAGACGGACCCCCTCCCAGACTGGTATCCAGTAATATCGATAATCGCGGAAGCGATATATCGTACGAAAGGCTCAGTGTATCCCTACCACCAGCTTGCTCGCGTATGGTTGGTTGGAAAGAGGGGCTGCATCTGTATCAGGCTCTTGCACTTACTTTGTGTAAGGCCAATTGCCTTCTTCCAAAATTTCAAATACCCACGAGTGCCCCCGTCCTATCTGCCTAAGTTTTTCTTGATTGCTAAGAAAAAATTCTACACTTTACATTTCGGAGATGGACCTCCCTTAAGTTTCCCCCTCCCTCGCAGCTGACAACACTGCCTCCCCTAGTGCCCTACACTGGCAACTGATATTGGCCGTTGGCACGGGAATTACGCAGTGCTTCCCGCGGAACTTGGACCACTTCTATTTTATCCTCACGCTGTTGGCTCCTACTCCGTTCCTTGCCTATCTCTCAACCACAACACCCCAGAGCAGCAAACCAACGGATCTACGGATAACGCCCTCGCTTACAACTGTATCAACATCCCCACAATCCTGACCTCTCCCAGAGATAGCTGGTTTCGTTGATCATATAAACGCTCTGGAAATGGGTTCGCCTCCCCTTCAATTGTATGCTTAACTTTCTCATCGATTTGTGCGGAGAAGTGGCCTACATACATGATCCCGTCGCTCCTTCGGTCGTAACCCACCAGACTGTACTCGGACAGCCCCATTCAAGACGAAGAAGGCGCTCAACAGACGCTACGGTGTGCTGCACCTTGTCCAATTGCCCGGCTGTCCTATCACCGGATGCGAGAATGTTGGCGGTAATAGGATAAAGAGATGTGATAGTTTAGTTGCTCACGTGGGAAACAAGCGTGGGGTATCGCTAGCTGGTGGATCCTGGGAGGACCAGATAGTTGATTGGTGGAGCTAGAAGATGGCATTCGGTCGAAATTGCGGTTTGTGGCACGGTCCTGTGGCGGTGGTTCTTGTTACTTAGATGATTTCGATGCGGGGTGGGTTTAAATTCCCGACCTATTATGCGATTATGAATTTTTTGTTTAAATCGCTGTTTCGAACCGATTTGGATATTTGTGCAATTTTTCCGGTTCTTCCGCCATCGCCCCCCCCCCC
>LN891162.1:61091-81048 GCA_900010015.1 Tuber aestivum
GAGTGACTTGTCCACAGTTTTAATTGAGCTCTTATTGGTAGAAGTAAAAACCCTGCAGGTGGCCGAGTGACTTGACCACAATGGCGAAGTCACTCATACACCTGGCTACGAATTTTACTGTTTCAGACCACCCAAGGGATACTTTATTGATGATCAAGATGCGATCGTCTAATTTCTCAGCACGGTTCCACTAATTCAAATTCTTATTAGATGGAAGGTTCATTATCACAAAAATAACGTACCAGGTGATTGTCATAGCTATTCCCCTTCTTCCCGTTGGGCTCACCATTCTTCTCTCCTTTGTCTTCAGGCGAGCCATTCTTGTTCCCGGTAAGAATAAATCTGCAGGAATACCGATGGATGACTTGGCGAGAGGAAAAACAAACTCCTTGCTTTTTAGAGAAAAGACGCAGTATTCTTAGTGTTTGTAATGATGTGGTTATCGGACTGGCCCGCTGTAAATACCGAAGGTGCTGATTCTTGAGTGATGGTACGATGGGTAGAAGGGGTTCAGACTGTTCTCAGGGGTTACACTCTTATTTCTACTCTTGTCACTGAGCCAAGCCTCGGTACATATTTTGGAATACCTGCTGCTTTCGGAAAGATGCCATGTGAATAAAAAGGATCCACTAGCGTATGGTAAAAACTCTTGGAATCCACTATCTCCGGCAGCCCATCATCCTAAGATAGGCTTAGATTGACCGGTTAGCAAAATTGCGAATACCGGTTAATGAGATCTAACCGATCTAGCGGCCAGATCTTTTGCTATTCCTGGAAAACGCTAGTTCTTCTTGGGGGTTTATGTGATGGAACTCTAAGATTACAGGGTTCTGACTGTGATAGTGGATTCCAAGAGTTAATACGGTAGGAGCAGTACCGTATCACGGGTAAGGGGCTAGGGGAATGTAGATGAGCATATGATACCAACTTTCCACCCTGGTGGAAAATAGGTTTGGCAACACGGCCCACATACCTCCGGGTCACAAGACCAGCTGTCCGGTGACTACCCACCGGTGAGCCAATACGGACAGTGCTATGGCTGCCTAGGGATAAGAGAGCACCAGGGAAATCTTTTGGCTATTATTGGCCCTGCCTTTCTTTGGGATTATAATGGAACTGGAAATCCTCCCACTCGTCGGAAATCTTTTCAGAGCCAACATGAACAGAGGTATGCTACCAGAGCCCATGGTTTTCCCCAGGTTTTTGGAAATTATGGTATCCTTTCCTTTCCTTAGTGCACCCTTTCGATTCCTTTGCCGATAGCAGTGTAGGGGAAAAACCTATGTGCAGATCGAATCCGGAGAAATTCCAGCACCACTGAGTGTTCATAAAGGATATGCAGAACGCACAAATCCTACCCTGCGTTTCTCTAACCAGATAATCATCACCACTTGCTCTTTTTTTCTCCCATACCATTACCCTGCCTGCGATCGCCGCATTAGTGCCACAAGTTTGATTTATGGGGCCACAGGAAGGCATAACTGTGTAGCAGAGAATCTCGCATGGGAAAGTCTATGGTGTCGTGCCAGTCGAGCCAGAGTGCTAGGTAAAACGCCCGAGCCAATTGCCGTCCTGCGCCAGAATAGCCCGCTTTGCTGACCGCATTTATAGACCCGAGGAAAACCCGGCATTTCCCCTGGGTATGTTCGAGGTGGAGGGCGTGGAGAGGGAAGTTTGCAGCCAGGGGGGTTGAAAAGAAGGATTACGGAATTCAGGAGCTCCTTATACCCTAAGACATAATTCATTGTAACTCACCCCGTGTATGTCGCATACGAAGTCTCCGGTCACTGTGGATCTCACTACACAATAACCCCAACACCAAAAATTATCAATTTGAAGGTCCGCACACCTTCATTTTGAAAAGGAATATCTGCTCTCAGAATTCTTAGCGCTCACCCGGACCCCTAATCCACTCCGTGCCAAGAGATTTGAGGATAGCAATTCTAAGAGAGAAAGTCTCGAGTGCCCGGCTTTTTTTTTTTTTCCATGGCTCACTCCATCAGGAGGGGGAAAAGATAAGGGGGATATCTAGTCCTGTTCACCAAGAAAATAGGTTAGTAGAGGCAATAAACCTTCCCTTCCCTTGGCTAGGACTTAGGGAGGGGGGGACCACTGACTAACCCCTGGGCCCCGTTGGCGGTTAGTATTATATCACTGGTTGTGGTGGACTCATGGGCAGGGATATGCGGCGGCTGCCTAGGTGGAATGGATTATCTCGATCATGATAAACAGCGGGGCGCCAGCGAGTGCCTGTGCTTCAAATCCTGATCCCCCCAGCACACTCCTAGAACAAGGTGCGCGGCCGCATGAAGGGCTGATGGTCGAAAGAGGCTTTGACCAACTCACGACTTCCTCCCGTACTTTCCCTCAGACTTTTGGAAACAGATTTCTACTATCTTTATGACGCCGCCCACAATTTCCAGGCGCATGATCATAATTTATCACTCGGCTGGGTATATCTGTTACTGAATAATTAGTGAATATCACGTACCGGCTGGTAGGGTATTAATATTCAAACTACTAGCTAACCTCACTTTCCCACATTTTTCTTTTTAGCCTCTACTCGCTGCCGTTGTGTTTGACTGTACTTTCTGCGTGTGGCGTTCGCTCCTTGTTGTTAGGCTCTGATATTTAGCCCTAACTTCGCTCGTTGAAATTTTTGTTCCGAGCACCATCTGTACCCCGCAAGCAATCCCCCATCGATACTTCTCATTCTTGGTATCAGGGAAACGATCCTGGTGTAGGCTGACCCCGGGGTCGCGGAGGAAAGAGGACCTCTGAACAAATGGCTAAAATTGTATCTCCCTCTAATAAACATTCTCTCGAAGCTAGTGGCTTCAAATGCACTTCCCCGCGCGAAATCGTTCTAATAACAGGGGACAGCAAGCTCCCTCATAGACCGAGCGGAGAAATTACACTCCAGATCCCACCATAAACCTGAATTGCTAGATCTCACCGAAACACGCTTCACGAACCCCGACTCATAAGACGAGCTAGTTTGTGCCATTTTGTCCCTCTCTTTTCTTAAAGTCTCGCGGCCTCACAGACCGTCCAACCCAGGGAAGGTCCGGGGAACATGTCGCAATTAGTAGTGTAGGTTGATGGCCCCTTAGCGCTGGAGTCTCAAATCAACACGCCGGTTCCACCCAAGTGGTTGGTTAGTATTTGTGTAGGGGATTGTAGGGGGGGGGGGTTCGACGGGGAGCTGTGACCCGGAGATGGGGCTGCCGGTGGTGGCAATCAGACTTCTCACAAGTCTGTGCTTTAATAGAAAGTGCTTAGTATTCTGCAACGTGGAAGCTTGACGTGGTTAATGTGTTTACGCCATCGCGAATTCCCATGGTAGCACTGGGTGAAGGCAAAATTGTGAAATAACCTAACAGACGGCAGTCATCCCCATCGATCATCCAGAAAATAGCATAGAGGGAAGGCAGATTCCAAAGTGTTTCCGTGACCGCGTGCTAAAAGCTTAATGGGAAACTGATTCCGAATCTAGATGTTCCAACAGATTAGGAGAGGAAATGATGGGCAGTACTGGAGAATAGGTGCGGAGATATGATACCACGCGAGGCCTCTACCGGCCTTATTCGTGGAGGTTTGGGAAATTTTTGTGGCTATAGCGACTAACTTATTCCAAACTGTGAAGCATGATATAAAGTTATAGGGCAAGCATAGGAATACAGGTATACTCATGTCTATTGAGGAGCAACAAAGAGAGTGACAAAAGAACGAGTAGAGGTTGGTGCCGTCTGAGCGAGCGGGGAGGGAGAGGGGTATGTTCGCATGATTATCGGAAATTAAAGGCAAGGTGCCTAGGGTTGTAGATAGTCCCGTGGGGGGGAAGAAAAAGCATTGTAAGGTAAGAAATCTTCCTCCGTCCAGTCTCTTCAAAAGCGCTGGTTTGAGTCCAGCTCATATAATGAGTACCCATTAGAGATCTGTCCGGTACCAACATCCTAAACCAGTACCACCCAGATCCAACAGTTATATGGCCCCCGTAACACCTGATGACTGTGGTAAGAACGCCTAAGCGCAAAGTGCAGCCATAGTATGTTGGAACACAAACAACCCGTTGCTGAGTGGTACCTCGTTACCCCTCATGACCAGCCAATGATCTCCCGATGATAACTGACAGCTGGTGGGGGGAGGTGGGGATAACAATGGTTTTAAAACTGTAGTAAAAAATAGGCGCCCTTGGCTATTGCCTTTAACTACTCTCCGGACCGGGGAGATGGAGAGGGTGATAGAAGACCCGTTGTATGTGGCCATGCCCATAAGCTTCAGCAAGCTCCAGGTTAACGCTCCTTTCCCGGACACACTCCCCTGAAGAAACCAAGCAAATAGCAATGAAAGAACCACGGCAGTGGCATGGTAGTAGCCGATATGCCCATGATATATTACCACTACTTTAGACTTAGCACCTTGTCTCTAGGTGTGGCAAAAGGTCGGATATTGCGGGAAATACACGGTAGACACAGTTGTGCCGTTTGTGATTCGATTGAAGACTCCTTAGCGATGAGGTTGCTTATTTCTAAGCAACCTAGCGTCCTGTCCTACGCTAGAAACTTCCATACCCTGCAACAAGATACTAAATTTAAACTGTCCATAAAAAAGCGATAACAACTCTTTCATGACGAAGCCTCAAAGATCGTTTTGAGTTTTCCAGCTTATAAGAGGGCAGGGCGGATGGCTCAAGTGGAGAGAGGAAAGTGGTAACTGGGCCATCGCCCCAGACTACCGGTAGTATCCAGCAATATCGGTGATCGTGTGAACGGTATGTGGTACTAACTGGTTCATATGCGATGCGGACAGTCCACAACCCTAACCCACGCATCTCTCACTTTACAATACTTGATTCTAACCTTCCACGGTGAAAAAAGTGAAAGCTATGATACTATGATAAATAATTGCCCATTAAGGGTATATTTGGGGCACGAGGGGGTAATTGAGCGGGCGAGAATTTTTCTTTTTTTCTTAAGAGTACACTTTTTTCCTTGTGGTATGGGAGGGTTAGGGGTATAGACTGTCCGCATAGCAAATGGACCCGAGAGTACAAAGGGCTCAATGGATCTGTTCTATAGGTTCGTTTTTACCACCTATCATTAGTTGGAAAGAGGTGCTGTTATCAATTAGGCTCATTCATACTACATGTAAAAGAGCAATTGTCTTCCTAGAGAATTTTTAACACGCCCAAGGTCCCCTCTGCCAGCGTTTTTTGTTGGTTGCGGACTAAATTACCGGTATCTGCACCTTACACTTCGGAGTTTTTTTCCCCCGGCTAACCCATAGCCATTGGTTTTGGGGCACTCGAAAACCCTGCCTGGCAACAACCGCACATTAATGGGCTCACCCTATTTTCAGCTAGTCTAGACTGATGCTCTAGGGTTTGAACAGCCACTTACTGCAGTGCCTGGACCGCTTCCACTTTACCGGTATCCACTTGACAAAGCCTCCTATGATACTCAATTCTTGGTACAGTACATCCGTTAGCCACCCCGCTGGTGAGGATCAACCCGACGGATTTCACCGCGACACCCGCCCATTGCCGTATCAGCACCTCCGCCATACTAGCGCCTCTCACGGACCGAGCTATTCAATAGACCCATATTTCCTGGAAACAGGTCCCCACCCTATTCCGTTCCGTGTTTATCGCTCACATCAAGTAAATCGGAGAAGTAATCGACACACTTGCTCCCGCCGCTCCTTTACTTGTAACGTATAGGACTGGGCCCGGATAACCCCATTTAGGACGAAACAGACGCTCAACTGGCACTACGAGGCGGTGCACATTGCGCAACAGTTTGACTATCCTGTTCCCAGATGCGAAAATGTCCGCGGGAATGGGATCAAGAGATATGATAACCTGGTTGCTCGTGTGAGGAACAAGCATGGGGTACCACCAGCCGACTAATTGAGGTTTGTGACACGGTTTTGTGGTGCTTTTTGTTGCTCTGATTGTTTCGATGTGGGCTGGGGTTGAATTGGCGGCGTATCATACATTTGTGTGGCTTGTTTAAATTGTAGTTTTGAATTGATTTGAATATTTGTGCAACAATTCCTATTCCATGAATAGCCTTTGTTTCTCTGAAAGGAAAGCCAAGCTATGATAGAAGTAAAGTTCCGCTGATGCGTGCCCCGCCCCAGGGCATTTGGCTCGTGGGTATGAGGAATTATAATAGCAGCGGGGAAGCGCTGGTGATTGTCATTTATGCTAGAATGTGCACAAATTACTTACCATCAAGTTTCCCTCTCTACGATACAAGGGAGAAATTCACCAAAGCTGAGTTCCCTCTACCGACTACCACCCCCCTCCTTTAGTAAGCTCAGGGGCTCCATTTAAGTTTAAGCCAGCTGAAAGACATGCGGTCGGGTATAGAGCAGCTTGCGGAGGAGGGAATACAATGGAAGGTTTAAATTACGTGTAGGCTAAGTACACGTTATTTTGGATACTGTGGAGCTCAAGAGAGGGGACACCAATTTGTCAGCAAGATTCAACTAAATTAAATATGATATAAACTTCCCATCAGAAAACGACGATGACTCAAGTCATGACAAACCCTCACAGAATTTCCACAAGGCAATCTCCCACCCCGGGGAGAATCATGTAAGAAATAATGAAGGGATAAATAATCCCAATTGAGATGCATATAAGCCAAGAGTTTAAACACCGAATATTCACTCCATATCAGGAGCAACAAATAGAATTATAAAAGGGTGAGTAAAGATTGACATTGTCTAATTGAGTGAAGAAGGGGATATGTCCGTAAAATGGTGAAGCAAAATAAAAGGAAAAGTGCCGGGCTTTTATAGAGAGTGTCGGCGAGAATGGAGAGAATAAAGTGAGACATGGAGAGGGAAAAGATAAAACCAAAGGTAAGAAATCCTCCACAGCCCCGGCTCTTCGAACAACACCAGCTCAAATCCAATACCATGATCAGTTTCGATTCGAGATCCATTTCGTTACCGATATCCCGAGCTTGTACTATCCTGTCCACCAGGTATATGATCTCTCCAAATACCAGGATGATCGTGGTGAGAACGCCGAAACACTACGTCTGGGATAAGTATGATATGTTTCAGCACGAATGCGAGTGCCAGTCCGGGGTCCAGTGCGGTGAGCAAGAGAGTAATGCTTGCTTAACTTTCCCATGGCGAGCACGATAACCAACATTCGCTACACTAGGTAGGGTGATCAATACACTCCCCGACTGCACTTCCTAGCGTCTAGAAACAACGACGCTGAGCGACTCTTGAAAGAGGAGGATCACTCCGCAGTTACGAAAGACATGATATATTATGGTAAGTTAGAGACCATAAAAGGCCTTTTAGATGAGCATGGCCCCGGGCACTTCTATAACGAAAATCGAGACCCCACGGTCATCCCCGCACTAGAGAGCTTGAATTGGAAAACAATCGCTGAATTCAAGGTATGGTCTTCTAAAGGTACGCCGGGCCCAATATTTTTGTTTGGCGTCTTGGCATGGCCGCGCTAGCATTATCTCGTGAAATGTTAGTTTAAGTACCGTAAAAACTCGGTAGATCCAGTATGGGGGATCGGGGACTTGGCGCGCTTGCCGGGCACTATGCGCAAAGGGAACGACCCTACTAAGCCACAATAGACTTAGCTGAATAGATTCATACAAGAGCTATAACGCGTCTGGGAAATACTATTCCTTCTCAAGGTATTTTGTCTCGAAACAAGGAGATTAGAGGCCGATCGGAGATAGTGGGTGTACCGAGCTTTTACGGTATCATAGGTGTTTCACTTTTCTAAAGTTATGAATGAACCCATAGGCAAGCGAAGCTTTCCGCTCGGGATACTCGAATAACCGGGGAGAGCTGCAGGCTTTGCTGGGGGAGAGGAAAGCGGAAGGCGGCCCCCCTCCCAGATTGGTACCCAGTAATATCGAAAATTGTACCAGCCATATGTAGTACGAAAGGCTCAATGTATCCCTGCCACAGGCTCGTTTATATCGCGTATGGTTGGTTGGAAAGAGGGGCTGCATCTGCATCAGGCTCATGCATATACTTTGTGTAAGGGCAATTTTCTTCTTCAAAAATTTCAAATACACGTGAGTTCCCCCGTCCTATCTGCCCAAGCTTTTCTTGACCGCTTAGAAAAAATTCTGCACTTTACATTTCGAAGATGGACTTCCTGTATGTTTCTTTTTTTCTTCTTTTTTTCTGAGCGGACAGCAATGCCTTTCCTAGTCGCCTGCACTGGCAGCTACCGTAATATTGGCCGGTGGCACGGGGCTTGCGCACCAGATCCCTGCAAAGCTTGGACCACTCCTACTTTATCTTCACGCCGATGGCTCCTACTCCGTTCCTCGCCCACCACTCAAGCGCGGCACCCTAGAGTATCAACCTAATGAATCTACTGATAATGCCCTCGCTGAGAACTATATCAACTACCCACAGACCTCACCTCTTGCAGGGACAAAGGGTTTCGTGGGTCATCCATGCGCTCTGAAAATCGGTTCGCATCCCCTTCAATTGTATGTTTATCTTTCTCATCCATTTGCGCCCAGGAGTGGCCTACATACATGCTGCCGTCGCTTCTTCACTTGTAACCCACCGGGCTGTACCCGGACAGCCCCGTTCAAGACGAAGAAGGCGCTCGATAGACATTACTAGGTGGTGCACCTTGTCCAACGGTCCTACCGTCCTATCCCCCCTGATTGCACGCTTTAACAAGAGCTGAGCCTTCTTTAACGATAATTCCCCCTTCCCCTTCAACTAACTCCCGGGTTCCACTCCATCAAAGCAAACCAAAAACAGGGAGAAAGCGGTCTACAGTGGAGCTATTTGAACAAAATATTTATGGAACAGAGGAGCAATAATAGCCAGGAACAAAGGTGTTAGCCATTCACAATTTGTACGTCACCCCATAAAAATTCTCAAGTCACTGCCAGATCTTACAGCACTGTAGTAGTGTAAACATGGCCAGTCAGCAATTTGCGGGCCCTGCGCTTTCCCCGGTGGATGAGGCAGGTCTTCTCGAGATCATTGCAGTTTCATGAAATTTCTGCTATAGGTAGAGTTGAGCTGCAAGTCTCCGGAAATTGCTATCCTGCACGCAAATTAACCAACGGCCCCAGTTTTTTTTTCCCGCAATGCTGGTGGTTTTCCGGTTATCTGAGGATAGTATCTTAACACCTCCATCCATAAGTCCGTGTACTGCACCGCGACCAGCTATTCATGCAATGTCGCTCGGCACTCATTTCTCTTTTGCCGAGAGCCTCTCGATGATCCGACCTGCACAATGCTGGATCTTCCGGGAATCAGGGGAGTAGTTAGGTGCTAGGACAGAATCCAGAAGCCGAATGCCACATTATAGCGAGCTGAGCCGCTTTAGGAACTGACCCCCACTCATCCAGGAAACCTTAGTATCCCGTCATAAGCGGGATAGTGTCGAAAGCCAGGCAGAGAGCGGTATGCACTCAGGAGAACTGAAAGGAAGGATTGCGGAATTAAGGGACTATTAGTAGCTCACGACATAAGTATCTACCATATTTTTATTGTGCAACACGCCGTACACCGCTCTAGGTTGCTTTCAGAATCCCCACATTATACTATTCGCTAAGCCGGCACAAGTTATCGATTTGAAGCTGCCGATAGTGGCATTCCAGAAAGACCCACTCCTCCGCATTCTCCGTGTTCCTTGGTAATTCCTTACCTGGTTAGCGTTGAGGTCTCCGTCTTTGAGAACCGGTGTCTTGGTACAAAATTTGGATAGGTCAGGGTTTCATGGCGGCCTACCATATCCCATGATAGGTGGAATATTTGATGCAACTTCCGGCGATGGTGGATCAGCAGAGTTGGCGAAGCTTTCCTCAAAAGGATAAATGCACGGCCCCCATGTTATTGGTGCGCTGTCGGTAGTAAAATGATAATCCACAGGGTCGCGACATATCCCCCGCTAGTGCCAAAGGCGCACGAATTGGACATCGGCTATGATAACCGGTAGGCTGGTGAAGGTCTGTAGTCCGTATCCTTGCCCGGAAGCCTTGTTTCCTACTTCCGACGGAATAGAAAGCTAATCATGCATTGTGCAGACCACCCGAACGGGAATATGGAAGAAAGGAAGGAAGGGGGAAAAAAGAGCGCGAGGATGTAATGAACAGATATCCCCCACGTGGTCAGAACACAGAGGAAGGCTTCCTGCCGGATACCTGAGGTGCTAGGGGTTAGATGTTATGGTACAGAATGTTTGGAACAAGTTATCATACAAAAAGGGTAAACTACCCCCAACAGTAACCCCCTCAAAGTCGCCAGGAGGTCGCACTAGCGAACTAGTATTTTCCTCCTTCCTAGCACACCCCTAGAACAAGCAGTGCAACTAAGGGTGGAGTTAGTAATCGGAGCTACAAGAAATATTTTCACCAGCTCTGGCCTTCATTCGTAGTTCAAACCTTTAAAAACGCCTCCTACGGTACTACTCCCACTACGAGTATCTCGCCTGCACCCATAATCGGGGTTGTGGAGTCACTCCCGCTCCCCCGGTTCGGCGATACCGTCTCATGACATAACCCAACGCTCGAAGTTAGAGTGGTTTAATACCGGTATTAAAGCACTACCTCGGCCTATTCTTCTTTTCTTGCTACCCTCTAAGTTAGTTCACATTCGGCCATCGCTACGCTGCCCTATGGGCTCTAGGCCTGGAACTGATTCTTCTTTGTAGCGCTTTCAGAGTCGAAAGGAGAAACCCTCTAAGCCGATGGCTAAATTTTTTATTTCGTCTGATATTAAAAAATACCCACAAACCGTAACCTCCAAAAGTTCTTCACCCAATTTCGGTTTCGTCAGGGAGTGATCTCCCTGATGTTCCCCACGAACTGGGCAGTTCGAAGGCTTGGCCCGAGCTCCACGAGCCGATATATCCCCTAGCCGAGCTGGGTAGAGCTTATTCAGACTCTATTTCCAGGGATTCCCAGCCTACGCTTGAACTTTTCAAGCAATTTTATTTCTGGCTTCCCAAATGGGTAAGGCACATGCAGGAGGAGACAGGGGGGGAGGGGGATCTTCGGGATTACCTCGTAAATGAGATGTAGGTTGGAATAGAAAGATTTAATATGATAGCTTAAAAATTTTCAACCCCTAGGAAGCCCTTATCTCGCAAAATTAGTAGCCTAGCGGAAAGCGAGGGCCCTAGTGCTCCCAAAAAGCTCACTCGAGTCGTGAGAGGTTGAAACCAGAAATCAAGGTAGATGCTATAGAGGGCTTGCGGATAGAGAAAGGCGATCAGGTATTCTGTAAACACAAGGTGCTCAATTTATTGGCACGGGTTAAGGAGGCTAGGCAGAAAGCTTCTGCGCTGGCAGAGGGAGTGGGGGTTTGTTATTCATGCATTCAATGATTGGGGAGTATTTCCTGCAGCTCCACCGGCTGGTTTGAGTGAGCGATGCCCACTGACCCTAGCAAAATCAGGCTCGAGCCTTTATGCTGGCGACACTCTCCAGCTCAATTCTGCTGTAAGGCTCTCCAGCGGGCTCTCCGAGGGGCATTAAAATCCGCCTAGCATGCCCAGAGGAGAAATTATAATTGGGCCCCCATCTCACCCAGCCGCAACCCGCTAACGGGGAATCATCCCTCACCACCTACTCCGGCCCGCTGACCGGCGGCGCGTGTCCAACTTTCACCACTCTGGCACTGCCTTCCAGGCGTTTGGTGCCCCAGTAGGTTTTCCATTAGTGGCTGTGTCGCAATCGATGTTGTGAGGTGTTTCTGTTTAGTAGAGGTGGTTTTAAGAGGAATCAGGATCCGAAGCCTAGACTACTGGTGGCGGTGGCGGTAGCAGGAGTTGCGAAGCCTACAATCCTTAATTGAGATAAAGTGGAGAGCAAGGATAAGGAGAGAATCTGAGGAATAAATAATGAGGTTAAAAGGACCCCTGAACTTGGATTTATAGCTCGCTGCCTCCGGTGTTTGATATGCCGTCAAAGAGAGCGGAAGTCCAAATCGCCGGGTGGGGGGTGCGGAAGAGAACCGTTCAAGGGAAATGGGGGGCTGGGGGAGCGAGAAAATGCTGAAGTTTAGAGGACGTAGAGACTTCAATTGGCCTGAAGCCGGATATTACGCCTTCCCATGAACCCTCCTCAAGGCCTTCCTGCTCTGCCCCTTACCACACTACCACTAGGAAAGATTCAAGCCTAGTCGATAAGGGAAGCCAAAGACGTGAGCCCAGTTCAAGATCCCAGCACCATAGACCGAGTACGACCCTTTCTCCCACTAACGGGGAGTATCTACAAAAAATATTAGTTTTCTCTCTTACTAAGCTACTTCCACCTCAACCTCCGTTTCTCGCGGGAGATGGTTTGTGAGGCGAGCCTCATGGCGCTTCCCGAGAACGTGGTTTCGCCGCATTGGAGGAGCTCAGAACCCTGTGCCCTGAAAAGCTAGAGCTAGCAACCACACCAGACCCTTACAGTTGGTTGGGCAGCGTCGGGATGCATGTGACGTAGTTATAAATCCCAATAAGAGAGCAGCTACCCCCCTCATTCGCCAATGGGAAAGACTCAACGCGTGGGGATTTGGCTACAGCCCGAGCCACCATGAAGCCTCACGGATCCCGCCCACTTTTGCATTTCGGCCTGCCGCCCGTTCTTCACCGAACTTACCCTACCAGTAGAGTTTATCCAGAGTCGAGCAAGGAAAAAATTTATAGACAAATTTATGCGTAATTAGGATATAGCATCCAGGTATATCGGAGAGCTGGTTTTGCAAGGGGCAGGGAGCAGGCGGCTCGGTGGCTCTCCGGTAGTGCTCGAGTACTAACGACCCAGTTATCTGCATGCCATCGCAGTATAACACGAGAGGCTCAACTGACGCCTACCACAGGCCCGCCCCCTCAGAGACAGACTGGTTGAGCGGGGCTCTCAAAAAGAGGCAGTTGCTTGCTTCCTTCTTCAAATACCCCTAAAGTTCCCCCATCCTCTCTGTCAAAAACTTCTCGCGCCAGTTCGCGACACTTTGTTTAACGGGCTTTTCACAATGTATTTTGAGTGAGTCCCTTTTATCCTTTGTTTTGCGGCTCACGTGGGACGTATCACGTGTGCCGGTGTTGGGTGCCTCACTTATCGACAGGGTGCCATGCAGGACCAACACTTCCCCCTCGCTTCAGCTCGGTCAGACTAGCGCTACCGAGATTGCGCCACCGCTTCCTACCGAGCTTGGACCACTTCCGCTTTATCCACTTGACGATGGCTTCTTTTCGGTTCTTGGACCACTTCCACTTTCTCCATCTGACGGTGGCTTCTCCGTTCTTGGGCCATCGCTCAACTACACGGCTATTGGTTACCAAGCAAACGAACCTGCCGATGACACGCCTGTTCCCCAATGGATAGCCGAAACCTCTGATACCCCGAGGCCTACTAGGGATAAATTCTTTTGTGGGTCCCCCAGATGTTCAGGAAACAGGTTCTCGACGCCTTCCATTGCATGTTTATCGTTCGCATTGACTAACTCGGAGAAGCGGTCCACACACTTGTTCTAGCCCCTCCTACACTTGTGAGGCATCCGGTTGCACTCGTCGGACCCCATTCAAGACGAGACGATCACTCAATAGGCATTACGAGGCGGAACACCTTGTCGAGCGAGTCGACTGTCCGTTTCCTGGATGTGTGAATGTTGGAAAAAAGGGAATCAAAAGACATGATAACCTAGTTGCTCATATGAGGAATAAGCATGGGTGGTTACCAGATGGATTGTGTGGGAATTTGTTGGTTGGCCCGCGGGGCCGTCAGCGGCGTTCGGTTGAAGATCCCGCCCTATGATGCGGCTCCATGGTCCTCGCCGTTTTGATGATTCCGATATAGTGTGGGGATAACCCCGGGGTACAGCACGCGTTTGTTTAAGTAGTTGTTTCGAATTGATTGGGATATTTGGACAATGTTTCCTATTTCCTGCCTGCCTTTGTTCCTGTGAGCCAGCATTCCCGTTGTGTCTAAAAAAATAAGGATACGGGGAAGCAAAAATGGGGAAATAATGTTTAACTGACATTCCTCATAGTATAGTACCTAACCCCCGGGTCGCTCGTCTGGTGAAACTAATAACAGCGGAGAAACATCGGAAAGCGTTGTCTTGGGAATCGGCGCATGTTTACCACGACACCTCTTTTTTAGAGCACTAGAGAAAAGGAACTAACCCATTGCAGTTTTACGCAAATCCGAGTCCTCTTTACTACTATTTCCTCACCAGTAACCAACTCGGTCGCTGCATTTTAGGTCAAAGAAGACCAAAGGGACAGGTGGAGATCACATTGCAACAGCGAGGGGGTTGGAAAGTTTGCAGAATTGGGAGACTACTAATAATATAGAATTACGTTGGGCGTCATTAGTTCCCGCACACCCATGCAATGTCTCGGGTCATATCCAGATTTTACCGTTCCAAACATAAAATATCGCCAACTATAAGTTTTCAGGTTCAATAATTCAGAGAAGTAGTTGCTTTCATGACCCTTTCTTGAAATCTCATGCCCGAGCAGCTCCGAGCTGTGAGTCTCTGATGATAGTTTGCGGTGTAAGGCAGCCAACTGCCCTAGCTTTTTGCCTCCCGACCGACACTTTTGCGATTACCGGATGACAACAGATTGCCTATCCCAAAGCATTCATACGGCAATGGGGTTCTTGTTGTGAACCACGGAGGTCACATAACGCGCGAGCTGTGTGCACAAGGGCCAAGGACCTAGGCTTAGATAGTCAGAAGGGTTCGTCGTTAACGGAGTGCCTGGTTCCCTCTGACTGATAGTAGTTGGAGCAGAAAGGGAGCCTAGCATTGTTGGTTCTGCTTTCGGGGGATGGGGAGGATGTTCTGGCGAGAGAGAAACACAGAGAGAGAGTCGTCTATGGCGGGAATCTGGAGATTTTAGTGTATACATAGGATGTGCTCACCATCCTTAAATATACAAGACATCTGCCACCGCTCTTGTGATAAGATTTCTCATGGTAGGTCGGTCGCCTGGCCAACAGACACTGGACATCGACCTCGCCGGCAGCCTTGGATTTAGGTCATCATCTTGCAATATCATGAGCCCAGCATCCGTCACCTGAACCTTCCCCTAAGCCAGGGAGTAATCCCATCTATAAGTAGGAGTTGCCCGGATAGCTTATCGAAGCTACGACGCCCCTCCCGAAGACATTGCCCGATTCGCTGCCCTAGGATCTCTCCAAACCTCCCCTAGCGTAGGTTACGGGGGGGTAGGAATATCGCGGGTGAAAGGTTAGAGGAATGTAGGCGAGCATGCCAGCCTTCCTCCCAGGTAGAAAATATGTTCGGCAACACGGCCTAGATACTTTGGGAGCACGAAACCAGCTGCCTGCGACTACCTCATAGCGAGCTAATACGAAAAATGCTACAGCTACTGGCGCACGGGGGAACACTAGGGAAATGTCTTGGCTATTGTTGGCCTTGCCTTTCTCTGGGATTACAAAGGAATTGGAAATTACCTCACTCCGCGGGAGTCTTTCCACAGAGTCAACATATACAGAGGCATGCTACGAGAGCTAATGGGTTTTCCCGGGTTTTTGGAAACTATGATATCCTTTCGTTTGAGTACCGTTTTGGCTTTTTCGCCGACAGAAGTGTACGGGAAAAACCTATGTGGAGGTCGAATCCGGAGAAATTCTGGCGCACTCTGTGTTCATAAAGAATATGCAGAACGCACGAATCCCACCCCGCCTTTCTCTATCCGGATAATCATCACCATTTGGACCTTTTTTCTCCCGATACCATCACCCTGCTTGTTGTCGCCGCATTAGTGCTAAACGTTTGATTTATGGGGTTAGGGAAGGCATAACTGTTTTAGGGAGAGCATTTCGCTCAGGAAAGTCCGTGGTATTGTGCCCGCCGAGCCAAACACTGGACAAAAAGCGGGAGCAAATTTCTGTCCTGCGCCATAACACCCCTCTTTGTCAACCACCCCCCTGGACCCAAGGAAAACCAGGTATTTAATTTTGGGTATGTTCGAGGCAGAAAGCGTGAAGAGGGAAGTTTGAAGCTGGGAGGATCGAAAAGAAGGACCATAGAATTAAGGAGCTACTTATAACTTAGGACACCATTCGTTGTAGCTCATGCGGTGGTGCCGCATACAAAGTCTCGGGCCGCTTTGGGTCTCGCCATACAATACCTTGCAACATCACAAGTTTTCGGTTCAAAGGTCACTATACTTTCATTTGGAAGAAATATCCGTTCTCAAAATACTCCCAACGCTTCCGGATTCCTCATCCACTCCGTGCTGAGCAATTTGGGAATGGCAATTCCGGGAGCAAGAGATCTCCAGCGCCCCGGGGGGAGTTTTTTTTTTTTTTTCATAACTCACTTTATTAGAAAAGGAAAAAAGACAGGGGGATGTCCAGCGCCATTCACGACGGCGACAGTGGATTAGCATAAGCAATAAACCCTTCCAATTCCCCGACCAGGATTCAGGGGGACCAATGACGGGCCTATAGTCCCGCCGGTGGTTAGTATTATGCATTGGTTTCTGTAAACTCATGGGTAGGGATAGGTCGCGATCGCCTAAGGGGAATGAATTATGTCATAGTAAGCTGCGGGGCACAAGCGGGTGCTTGTACTGTACTTCAAACCCTTATCCACCCAGAAAATTCCCAAAATAAGGATGGGGCCGCATGCTGAATTGATAGTCAAAAGAGGCTTTCTACCAATTGGTGACTCCTCCCATGATTTTCCCAGAATATTGAACCAGATTTCTGTTATCTTTGTGATACAGCCCACGGCCCCCCAGGGTGAGAGGTCACACTAGGTCACTCGTCAGGGTAGATTACATGGTGGGTGAATATCGCATACCGACTGATAAGGTATTAATATTCAAAAGCATTAGCTAACCGCCTTTTCCCATATTTCTTTCCTCTAGTTTCTACCCCCCGCCATTATTCCCGGCAACATTTTCTGCGTGTCGCATTCCCTCCCGGCTATTAGACTCTGATATTTGGCGCTAACTTCGCTCTTGAAATCCTCGTCCTAACTAGATTTATCGTCTGCGCCCCCCACCCAACCCCCCCCTGGCTACTACTCATTCTTGGTGCCAAGGAAGCCATCCTACTATAAATCAATCCAAGAGTCATAGAGGACAGGGGCACTCTGAAATGATGGCTGAAATTGTATCTCTCCTCTAAACATTCTCCAGAAGCTGCGTGTTCCTAATGCACTCCCCCGTGTGTAATATTCCCAATCACGCCCGACAGAAATCTCCCCCGTAGACCAAACCAAGCAATTACACTGCAGATCCCACCTCAAGCCTTAATTGTTGGATCTCACACCAAACTCTGTCTCATACACCTTAGCCCGTAAGGCGGGTTTTGTTTGTGCCATTCCACCCCCCGATTTCCCGAAGCCTTGTGGCTTCGCGGTACACCCGGCCCCCGGGAGTGCCGAGGATTGTCTCGCAATCGGTGGTACATGCTGGTGTCCTCTCAGCGGTGCCTCTTAAGTAAATAAGGGGGCTCTGTCCGAGCGGAGTTGGTAGATATTTCTGTAGGGGATTGAGGGAGTTCGATTAGGAGTTAGGATTCGGGGCCTAGGTGGTCGGTGGCAACCGAGCTTCCCGTCAGTATAAATTTTGGTTGAAAGTGCCAAAAGTTCTACAGAGTTGAAATATAACCCGGAAAACATGTCTATGTGGTTGCGCATGCATCTGGTAGGACTGAGTGAATGTGAAGTTGTAGAACAACCAAACAGCAGCAATCCCCATTTGACCTCTCTCCACTGGGAGGCAGACGTCGGAGGGTTTCCGTGATCACTTGTTGAAAGCTTATATCGTCCGAAACTGATTTGAAAACCTGTGGCGGAAGTGTAGGGGAGGCAATGGTGGTCGGTACGAGCACGGAGGTGTGGGGCTAGCACACTAAGAATTTACCAGCATTATGCCAAGAGATATAACTGGTGTTTATGTCTACCGGTGCTGGTTTCTTGGATCATAAACTGCCAGCCGAGGTGTGATACCTCTTCAATCTCATTAATAACCATAGGTGCTCCAATAATACCTGATAGCTCAGAGAAAAAATAAATATTAACAGTAAAGTGCAACGAAGAGCGGGATCCGATGATTACTGTGTTTTAACGACTCTCCGGCTATAGGACTGTGGGGGCAGAGGGGAATGACCCACTATATATGACGAGACGCGTGAGCTTCCCAGAGCTCTCCGCTAACAAGCTAGCTTTCTCTAGACGAAATATACGGCAAATAGCAATGAAGGAACCATCGTATTAGTACTGAAAGGGACAGATCGGGGTCGGAAAACCAAACACACAAATCGGGTAAGCTTCACTCACTTACAAAATCAAACTGGTAATCGATACCCCACACAAGAAAAGGAGTTCCGAAATCAGGGCCGTACAGATCAATTGATGTAAAGAAATGAAAAAACAACCAAAGAAGAATTATCAAACGTAGGTACAGGCTTTCGTGTTCGTTGTTGACTTCGTTTCCGTTCATTGTCTCCTTGAGTTCTCTTCCGCAGCTCTTCATTGGGTTCGCCTCTTGTCTGAAGAGGGAGGATGAAGGAAAAAAATCACTTTTAGGTCCTATCTGGTCCACAGCACACCACCATGGCCAGTTACAACCAAACCCTAACAGCCAAAAAAACCTAACTCAACAGTACGAGTGCGGCCGATATCATAGATATATCCGTCACGTGAGTCTGATAAGAAGGTTTCGGTGCACCTTTTGGCTGCGATTTGTCCTCAGATAAAGCACGTGACGAATATATTTATCGGCCGCCCTCGTACAAAACCCAGAGCTTAAGAGAGAAAAAGAAAAACAAAGCAAACACATTTTTCACCCTCACAGTACGGGGGAGGAGTATATTGTCGTGACATATGATACAACTTGAATAAATTTAGTCCGGCATTGATGGATATGGCCGAACCCTGGATACTCGGGAGGCTAGGGAGTAAGTGGTAGAGGTGGTGATGCCGCCCGCGACCCCGCTTAGTTCGACTCGGGTAAAAACCTCCAAATGATAAGTTGCGTATCCCGGAGCAACGGGGGCGTAGCTGACCTTCCGTCGTGCTCTGAAAACCTCCGTGCCCTGCAATGCGATACTAACCCGACCATCAAGCAGCGACGATATCTCGGTCATGAAAAAGCCTTATAGATCTTTTCCAGCTTGCCTCTTAGCCCGCGTTCCATTTCTTACCTGTCCTACCACCAGTATACGAGCAACGCCCGGGATGGAAAAGTAAAGGAATGTATATAATCGGGATTGTGTCTGGAGTCTAGTAACTTCGGCCTGGGTACAAGGCTCTCTTAATTTTCCCATGAGTGGCTCCTGTTTTCCTGTCTTACTTCTTCAAGCTCTACCACTGTCGCCCCCACCGAAGTATACTGTACTTTCACCTGCAAAATCCCGCTAACTCGCTAACTATGTTATGCGCCTCCCTATGGATTACTCATTCTACAATAAACACAGGCAGATTATAAAAGCGCCAGACTGGTATGTAAAGTGCCTCCCAGACAGATATTAACCGGCGTTCGCAATACTTAGAAGAGATAATTTATACACTCCTTCAGAGTCATATCTCCTGGTTCCCAAACGCAATTTCGGTGGACAGCTCTCACCGAGGGGGGTCACTCAGCACTTGTGAAAACCAAAGAGGGTGCACTACGCCAGGGACCGCACGGGGCCTTTTGGGGGGGGCGCGAGCCCGAGTGGCCAGGTATCGAACGCGAAGGCAGCCCGATCACCAATACCAGGGGAAAAAGAAAAAACAATTGCGGGACCAAAGGAGGGGTCCTCCACAGCACGCCTAATTTTTTTGTGTGTCTTGGAATAGCCGTAACTGGGGCATAAGGCGGGGGTCTGTTTAGCTGCAGGTGTCGCATCTCATCCAGTGCTGGATAACATTACGATAGAGGAAATCCCCTATCCCTTGGGCGGTCTGAAACAGTAAAATTCGCGACCAGGTGGCTGAGTGCCTTTCCCACAATTTTAATTGAGCT